>OOFH01090155.1:1255-13964 GCA_900323355.1 Merlangius merlangus
CCCCCCAAACAAGTAAGAACATGCATGTCAATTTAGTTTAAAAAGAATGATAAATAACTGACGAAGGATTTGAACTGTGGCATCAAACCCAGGATCCAACCCACTCACCCTCCCGCTCCTTTGTGTTGATGGACACTGAGGACCTCCTTTGCAGCGTAAGCTCAACACACTTGAGATTTAATGTTCTCCGGTGTTCCCGTTGGTTTCCTCCCACACCAAAAATGGCATCCATGTTAGGTTAATACTCCCGCCGTGGCCCCTGAGCGAGGCAGGCGCTAGGCAGTAGCCCTGGAGTTGGTCCCTGGGCGCTGCACTGTGGGACCACCTACTGCTCCTACTGCTCCTGGTGATGCTAGTGATGCTAGTGCTCCTATGCTAGTGCTATAGTGATGCTAGTGCTCCTAGTGATGCTATTGCTATAGTGATGCTAGTGCTCCTAGTGATGCTAGTGATGCTACTGCTACTAGTGATGCTAGTGATGCTCGTGCTCCTAGTGATGCTAGTGCTCCTAGTGATGCTCGTGCTATAGTGATGCTAGTGCTCCTAGTGATGCTAGTAATGCTACTGCTACTAGTGATGCTACTAGTAGCCTCTAGTGATGCTAGGACGCTAGCAATGGCATCCTGCAGAGTCCTCAATTTACTTCGGGATCAAGATAAAGTATCAAAAAAAATTCTAATAATATATATAAATAATAATAATAATACAAAAAACGGAATAATTAAATCAATAATTAATAACACATTGCGCTGGTTGTGCCAGTGCCCTTCCTTCTGTTGCCAGACAGACATATGCTAATACCGGATAGCCTTATGCCAACAGTGGCTAACTCCTGGCTCAAGGAAACAGAAAGCCTTTAGGTACAAATTAAATGTGATTAAACCTTTTTCTCGGGGTCTCAGTTGGCTTTGGAAGATATGTTGATGATCTGCATGTAGGTCGTTATCTCGTATGGCAAGTTAAACCGAGGAGAAATAAAAGTTTGAAGCCAAAAAAGATCTGCATCTGTCAATCTTTTGGTAAATGCTGATCTCTTCGCTGCCATCACAGCTGTTACCTCAAACCAATTGCCATGTTTTAGATTTAATTAATAGTTTCACTGATGAAACTGTATATATATATTAATGGTTTATTAATAATTATTTTGAGATATTGGTCGATCATCAAATCTCAAAACAGTCCGGTGTAAAGTGTTCAATATAAACGTGGTTTACAGCAGACTGAGATTTGATGCAGAAGTCTATGGGATGGTGGAAAGATTTAGTAGGGGCCACATTAGCACATTCATAGATCCATGCTAAATGAGGGTAAAGCTACACGAAAGCCATTTTAAGTTCTGTCCGGATTTTATCTGGGTATAAAAAATAGATGAGGTATGTTCAGTGAACATATCAATTATTTTAAGGATTCCACGCACACCAGGAGTAGGACTTTAATTCATGCGGATCTAGACAAGGAAACCAAGTGAACCCCGATGAGACTTAACTAATTAAACTCTGTTTCAGCACGCTGTTCATTGGAATGGAGAAGCTGTTCAGCCAGTTCCACTTCTGCTGAGCTTGTGATTCAACGTGGTGATGCCATGCTCACCCTGAGCTCACTTGTAGCATAATGAAAGCTCCTTTTATGTTTTTGTGAAGGAAATTATCCCACCAAAGGTTTCTCTCTTGAGTAAACCTCCCCTGTTATATAACAAAAGCGCGTTGCAAAGTCCTGTATGAAGATTTACAAAGAGATTATTTTATGCCTCCCCCAACACCACCTCTTTTTGTTTAGACGGCTATGTTTTGTTCAGATTATTAATGATTTGTTCATTGTCAAAGTGTTGCCTGAATAAATGAAAGAAAGTAACCATGGTATTCAGCAAGAGTGCATGTTTTGTATAATATTTCCCTGGCCCTACAATCCTGAGTCTTTCTAAGGTTGAGATTATTGGCTGACTCTGAGATGTATATTAACATATTGTCCGACATTTTATGGACCAGATAATTAGTGTATGTTGGGGTTATTTTACGTTTTTGGATCACTTTAAGTATATGGACAAACAATACTAACATTTAATATATACATATTACATGTATCCTAAAAGGCATTGAAGTGTCTTGATTAAAAGTATATTTTATGGTTCATGTCATTGGTTCTCAAAGTGCGGCCCGCGGGCCAACATTCGTGGCGGCCCACAATGACATACAGATTTAAGTAAAAATAAAAAAAAGTTTTTTTCGTTTTTCTTTTTATTATATCAATATTAATTTAAACAAAAATAAATAAATATAAAGAGATAAGTCGACTCTCTAGCTTTCAATTAATTGCTGTTACATTTATTAGTTTTAATCCAACTGTACATTACTTTGAAAGGATGAACCTCAGTTTCGTGATTTAGACCTCACTTGACCTCACCCCCAGAGGTCCACGGTGCAATTCTTTTTACCACTGGGATGCTGACAGCATTTCCCGCCTATTATTTTTTCCTTTGGCGGCCATCAGTCAAATTTTGGGTTCCTAAATTGGCCCGCAGCTGTCAAAACTTTGAACCCCTGGTTTATGTACTTTAAAAAAAAAAAAATTTAAAAAGGTTAAAGAAACATTGGAATTTACCTTTGGCAAGCTAACAATTATCCAAAGCTTGACATTTTAATTATGTTTGCTTATTTACTATTTCTAAAATACCACATACTGCTATTCGTACGGGGTATGACCCACATACAATAATTTTCCTCAAAATACAATAAATGTATGCATCTGGTACAAAACTTTTTAACATATTCCATCCGGAAATGCTAACTCCATAATGCTAACTCGTTTTGGAATTTTACCCGTATGTCGTCATAAGGGGAGATGTCACCTCCCCTTTCTCTGCCTTGCCAGCCCAGAGAATTTTGCCAATGAGACAATGAGCTACGACGGTGCGAGCGCCACTCATGTGTGTGATTACACACACTGTAACGCATGTGTTGTATACTTCTTTGTTATTTGGATAACGTATAACACGTCGGTTCTTTGACGTCTCTGGTATTTCCACAATGAGACTTGGGGTTATCTCAGCCATCGTTGAGCCCCGCTGCCCACCGCCCGTTGCCATGAGGAACCACCCCCGCGAAGCTCCACCGCCCTGCAGCCGGCAGCCGGCGGCGGGCAGCCGGCAGCGGTTCAGTCTACTTCAGATTGTTGTGGAAGTGGAAGAACCAGAGACGACGGAGAACCTGACGCAGTCGTTTGTGATTCATCATATCGTCTGGAGGCGCACACAGCTTTTGGCCATTATAATATGTATTATATGATATTATTTAGACGAGAGTTTTCTTACAAACTCTAGTTGTAATTAAACCTATAGCAATAATGTGGAAACCCCAGTCGATCATAACATTTCGTTCACCACAAATGACTCTTAAAAGCAGTGCCAACAATTTAAATTTTTTTAACCATTCAGCAAACAAAAGGCAACAGGCTGATTATCATTTAGGGGGCCACTCAATGACATGCAGAACCGTCATCAATCATCACTGAAGTGGTGTGAGAAATACAGACTTTCTACTCCTCATGCACAAATAAGGTCATTTACATTTCCTACAGAGAAAATACTACCTCAGGGGTAGTATAATTCAGGAGATTTTCAGGGTACAAATGTCAGGATATGTTGTTCACGTACGGCCCATCAGAAGAATATCAGGACTTACACATGTGTCTGAAAGCAGCTAGTGTGTGAGCATTTGATTACATTATAAAATGTGTCAATTTATGGTAACAGGACAGGGGTAATAGGAAAGTGTAGTATACTATGCATGCAAATCAATTATTACATTGTTTTACTGTTACTCAGGGCTGAAAAGTGCATTGACATTTTTAAAATGTTAGTTGAAAAATAATAATCATCATTGTGATTAAACATCTCTTCCAGTGCCCTGGCCAAGACAGGCAGCAGTAGCCAACAGTCACACATAGCATACACACAAAACATAAGAAGAATAAAACAACTAAAACGGTCCACAGGGGGGAGGAGGGGATATCAATATCGCAAGACATTTGGGGAGGCTCAAGGAGGAGAGTAATATTAAGTTTGAGCAACAAAGTGTAAAGACATTTCAAAAGTGTAGTCTTGTGGTGGACTCTATAGACATAATTCACCATACTGTGTTATTGACATGTTTTCGTTCTGCGTTATAGGGACACTGTCTTTTTAAGAATCACGTGACTTCTGTGTTGATATGCCGGTCGGTGCGATGTTTAAATTGAACGGTTTTTATGACAAAATGAACAACCCGCCAGTCGAGGTGAGAAATTGTCTCTTACCCGGGTGAGTGTCGCTTCGGTGTGTGCGCGTGCGTGTGTGTTCATACCTGCACGTGTGCCGATGGCGGAGGCGTTAAACGTCTTTACCTGTGCGTGTGTGCGTGTGTGTCTGTAGTCAATCAGATGCATCCCTCGTTTTCAGACAATCACATGACTGCAGTTCCGACCTCTGAGTCCAGCCTCCAAGCCTCCCGGTTCCCTCGGTCAAATGTCTATGGGAATAACATGGGTTTTTTAATGATCGTACAAAACAATCTTTAGGTGGCGAAGAAGTAAAAGCTGCGTCACGTTTTGAGCTACACACTTTTGCCATCTAGTTTCGACTGGGTGTGCGGATTGTCGGTGCCGTTAAAGTAGTAAACCGCACGACAATGTAAAAACCAAGTCACTGCAGTCATGTGATTGTCTGAAAAAGAGGGAGGCATCTGATTGGCTACAGAGAGTTCCTTTTTGAAAAAAATGCATTTGTGAATCCAGCCACGTCAGGAGAGTCTCAAAAATCCACATATAAATACAGTCCAGTTCACACACAAATGCAAACAAGTTCACAAATTAAAAGCGTCTTGTAAATTCAAGTTTAACAGTTTTTTTATAAATGTAACAACATCCAAATACATTTTGATGAAAATTGCAAATATTTTTTTATTTCATATATTTATGGATTTATATTACATTTATTTTAAAACAAGGTACATTTGTGTGTGGATCAGAAATGTGCTAGTGAAACTCATTTTGTTTATGGATTTATTTTACATTTATACATACCGATATCCATTTGTGTGTGCATTGAAATGTATTTGTGAGAAGAGAGTTATTTATATGTAAATCACAAAATACATTTTGAATCCTTCTCTGTGCATTCATTGTTAATGAGACTGTTCTGACCCCATATTCACAAGTCATTTGCGTGAGTGGAAAACAATAATGACCTCATAATAGTTCAGCCTAACAATAAAATATTCTAAAATCAGTTGCTATCCTTACTCTACAACAGTTTACGTTTCTGAAAAATGTGGACAATGTGGACAATCCCGAATGTGCTTGCGTCCCTTCTCAGGCTTATAGAGAACTACGATTTCTATTGAACTCAAACCCCAAATTGCCCAACATGGAGCCACCTTCAGCAGGGAAACAACCAGCGTAGATTGAAGCTTGGACCCTCATCTCCCCTGCCCTCTTCCTGTTTATATCTGTTTGACTGTATAAACCGATTAGAGGCCCCATGCGCCACTTGCTGTCAATATTTGAACACAGAATAGACAGAATCAGAATAGATGGTAGCCATCTTTGATGTAGCAAGCAGCTACTTATCATAACATAGGAAGCGCTCCCTTTAGAGGTATTGTCCCTGTCCACTTTAAACATTTTGCGTTAGTCATGACTATTGTAATATGCTAAGGGTGGCAATGTGTCATTTGGTTAATGCTGTATAAGACACTCTAAATAATTTGCAGTGACTTACAGAACAAATCCGAACATACTTATTAACTCCGACCCCTGTTCTGGCTGGGGGAGTACTTAGAGCGTGAACGGTGTACCCAAATGTGTTTTTTTTTACAAATACTTCATGATTGATTTTCACACATTATTAACAAACAAAGAGGTGTTGTCTTGTCATCTAATGGTAAGGTTCATTGGCTCTTAAGAGTCTCTTGTATGAGGTTTATGTATGCCTGTAAACTCTGACATTTATCAGGAGAGTAAACTTCTCTGCATTCTGCTGTTTGTTCACTGGGCTCTCCCGAGGCCACCTTCAAACGTTAAGTTGAGTTAGATTATTTTTTTTCTTTTAATAATCTTTTGACATTTAAATTCAAGGAAATTCTCTTTTAGTTTTCGCGTTGCTTTCTTCGCTCTTGCTCCACCTACCCATCCTGTTGTCAAGCCCCAATTGCTGACATACAAACGAAAACATGTGCACACACACACACACTCACACATACACATACACACACACACACACACACTCACACACACATACACACACACACACACAGAAATGCAGGTGCCTGAGGTGCCTGAGGCTCCATAATGGCATGTTATGGAGACGTCAGTGTCACACAGGTGTTTTGGCAGTCCGCCCCCATCTTTCTTTCTGTCTCCCTCTCTCGCCCCCACACACAGACACGCCCGCACTAATGGATGTATGCATCCACCCACCCAACCACCCACACTCACACACAGAGGAAACCGCCATATACACTGTCTGTGTCAGATGTTGAATGTGGAGTAAAGATGGCAGAGGAAGCCCCGTGCATCCCTTTTGGGCATCAGTGTAGCAGTCCACCTGCCCCACTCCTCCTGTGTGTACTCCAGACCATCAGACCCCAGATGGATCTAACACCTGAGAGAGACCCGTCCCCGCGCTCTCCCCTGGGTAATGCCCACGCCTCTTTTTGGAGAAAGCAGTCATCTGATTTGACTGGCAGTCAATCTAATTCTTAGATCTTTGCCAATTGAATAGCATAAAATAATACTGCATTGCTTTATAGCTATTAGGAGCCCAAATCCTATGACCAGCCAGGTAAACAATTATGTTAAGTTGTCTTTTCAGTCTGCATCCATTTAAAGTGGACGAACAACCCTGCCCTATGGCTGGAAGTGTCATAGCCTCCATCCGCTCTGCGGACGGCCTGGAGCTACTGACATCTTCTTCTACTGTCCACTTTGGGGAAGTAGCAGAAATCATAAACCAGGAATTTGTTCATTTTTTTGACATTCAAAATACGATGCAGCATCTTCTAGGCATGGTGCTGCTAGTCTTTCCACCTTGGCAACGGCCCTTTCACAGCGCTGGTTTTCACCCAACAGGAAGCCAGGATGTTCTGAAGGGAAAGTGACGTATGGCTGCTCTCGTCTCGGCAAACCAGTTTATTGGAGACTTGGCAAGATGTACCAGCCAGAGCAGCTGTTCACTGCTGACATCTCAGCACTCTCTGAGTGTGTGTGGTGATGGCTGGTTTGTCCTGTGTGCTTTGATTATTCAAATGCACCCAAGGTGTGTAGCCTCACCTAGCCCCAGACTCTAATCAGTCTGACCAGGTGAGGCTGCTTCAACCATCGACCACACACACTCCACAATACAGTTAATGCATCACATGTATCAGTCACACACAACAATACACCGCATGTCCATCTGCCCTGTACATGTTTACTGGGAAATCTTTAGAGTCTTGCTGTGTTCCACTAGGTGCGATTTTGGTTGATGTTCAGTGACAATGAAGTTCACCTCACCTCATCAACTGCATTTAAACTGCACTCATTGCAGGATTCACAGATGCACAAATGCCTAACAGTATTAAAACACTTTAAAGGAGACATATGATGGTGTTTTCCCAACAATTAGACATAGGGCCTTATTTTAACGGTCTGAAACGCAAGTGAGAAGCGCCAAGCGCAAGTAGCTTTGTGGGCGGTTCTACGGCGATGACGCTAGTTTGCCGGCGCGAAAAATTACTCTTGCGCCCGGCGCTTATCTAAAAGGGGTCGGTCTGAAGTAGCCTAATTACCCGTAGATGTGGTTTGGGCCTAACGTGCAATAAACCAATGAGAGTGCCAGCTCCCATCCCCTTTAAGAGCCATGAGCTCATTTGAATCTGACGAGTTGATATTTTGACAGAGCGTCTGCAGACTCCGATGAGACACATGAATGAATGCACATGAATTTCATACTTCAAATGGCTCAGTCTATGGCCAAATAATATGGACTAATTCACACATGGAATAAGGTTTTCTTCCACAACTTCAGAAATACTGAAGTGTTTAAATAAATTTCGGCAAAGAAAATGTATATGATAAAACACATGATATACGATAACTGTGGTTCTATTTAACGATATACGCAAAACATTATAAACATTGTTTCTTATCAGTATTGTATGCATTATCGTTATCGACTTGTGTTCCTAATATGCATGTGTCCCCCCGTTAATATACATTTGCCATGGACTGTATTATGCGTTACGTGTTTAGTTTGCGTGTGTTTAAACAGATGGACGCACACACGCACGCCCGCATTCATTCACTCCTTTTAACACTCACTCTCGGTAAAACAATTTTTTCTCACGATCAAATAAAAGTTATGGGCATGTACACGATGTCTGTGTCAAGAAAATATGCTGCTGTACGGTGTTTGCAGATGCATTGATTTAAAAGTACAACTTATTACCGCTGAATCAGCTGTTCTTTCCCAAATAATTTACCAAGAATGTGTGGCTAAGTAGATGAGAGAAGCGAAGTGTATGCGCGAGGTGCACAAGCAACATTATGCATGCGCCCGTAAAATAGCATCTGAACAACGCGCCACTGACTTTAAACCAGGTATTTTTTGGTTTGTGGCGTAAGTGGTTTCTGAAACTGCAAGATAGCACCAGGGAACGTTTGCGCCAGAACACGCCTCCTCCTTTCGCTGAATCGCCCCTTGGGGCGCAAGATCATTCCCTAATTTACCGACGCGTGGCGCAGGAGGGAAAAGAACGCTCTGCGCCAGTTGCAAATTAGCAACGACACATTGGCCAGTGATTAAGTCAATTGCGCCAGATGGAGGATAAGTGTACTATGATCCACAAATATTTTGGACTTGAGCTTTGTAAAAGAACATCCATACGGATATGTCAAAAATACAATACTTTTTTTTCTTGTGTTTTGTATATTTCTAGCCACACTATCTTTCAGTATAGCATTTTACACACAAACTTGTCCGTACACATTTGTGGATCTTGTTGAGTTTTGTCCAATGTGTACCGCATATGATCTGAAAATTTGGATGCGTACTTGGCATCCACCTATAGAGGTCGATATTCGGATTCGAGTGCTGCTCTCTTGTCTTGGTAATTAATGAGTTTCGTCCGGATCCGGAGTTATGAATCGGCCTTAACAAGGATGGGCCAGAATGAACCATAGGGGGCACTATAACAAGCCTTTGAAGTGCAACATACTCAACAGGCTGCCTTTTCCAATAGGAAAGTGCAATATATATGAAACTTGTTATACATGCACCCATTATGGTCAAATCATTAGGCTTAATGCAATGGCTACAGCTTAAACAAACACCCACACACTAACTGCTTTGGTGCCGAAAGTGGTAAAAGCTGCAAACTCGGCACACATGTGCTAGGTGACTGTGGGACTATATGGTGTAAAATTCATAGCAATATGGTTAAAACGGCAGAGATATACATTTTAAATTGAAATACATGCATATCTCAGATGTTTAAACAGCTCTAACAATGTGTCAAAAACACGTTGAATATGTCTACAAAGGGTAGATTCCATAGTATACCCATGCCAAATTTCAAAACGATATCTGAAAATAAAAATTGGATGCATTTGTTAGAACCGCGGCATCTCTACTATGCAGGCCGGGCCTTAAAGGGATACATGCGTAATTTCGCAAACATCTGTTTGAAAGTGGATTTTGACACAGTATGATTTAGAAACATGGTTGGTGATTCTTTTGATATGTTACTTCCTGTAAACCATTTTTTAAGGTACCAATGCCATGTTACCATACTGACCAAGCTCACCATGCCTCCATCTAAGGAAGACTTATATTTCTCAAAATATACTCCTACTGTCGGTCATACGGTCATACTGTCGGTTATACGGTCATATTGTCGGTCACCGGACTTTCTGTGAAACAGTAAAATCGACTGCAGGCGATCGTCAAAGTGCACTCAAATGAGCAGCCCCAATGATCTATATTAGGTCAGGTCATTGAGGAGGACCCGCTCGATCAAGGCTGACACAACCCAACCCCTTTACTTTAAATTTCTCTTGCTGCCATCAGGGCGCAGATACAAGCTGCCACTTTGCAGTACAAACCGGTTGAAAAAAAAAATCTATGCCTCCTGCCATCTGTCTGGTCAATGATCACATGTAACGAGTGTGATCTGTTTTGTGTTATTTGTTGTCTTATCCGTTATGTGTTTGCTGTTTCTTTTCCACTGCTGGCTGTGCATCAAATTGCCCCTCTGGGATAATACAGATACCTTGTACCTTGTACTTTGTCGGTCATACTGTCGGTAATACGGTCATACTGTCAGTCATACGGTCATAGTGTCGGTCATACTGTTGGTCATACAGTCATACTGTCGGTCATACGGTTATACTGTCGGTCATACTGTTGGTCATACAGTCATAGGACCTACTGTTGGTCATTCGGTTATACTGTCGGTCATATGGAGAGTGTGTTTGTATGGCGCGTGCTCGGTGCGGCGACATGGTCAAGTGTGTTTGTCTGTCGTTTGTCTTATCTTGCATTGTTTGTTTGCCGTTTAAAGTTTTTAAAGTCCAGTAGCAGCGTTAGAAACAACGTCTATACAATGAGAACAGGCTTAGCTGCTTTACTTTAGGTTTTTATCGCCAGTCTGGTCAATTATATAGTCGGAAAATGGGATCTCAGTTTGGCTATCACAACCCCGGATTATATACACGCAAGCGGCATTGCTCAATCTCAAGCTAACTTCATGATGCATCCCAAATTAACTTTTATCATCAGTCGCTGTCTGCCGAGAACAGGGCACTACTAAAACAAGGAAACGCAGCAGGAGAGGTGGTGTGTGCAGGATTACGCCATGGAGGGGAGCTGCGGGTCAATGTGTGTTCAGTAATGTTGAGCAGAAGAAATTCAAATAAAGTTATGGAGATTACAGCACGTTGTTGTTCTTGAGTTGTACAAATAGAGATCAACAAAACATGGTGTCAGAAGTGCAACACCCATGATGGATTGAGTCTAATATGCCTGTGGGAACCAGTTTGACCACTTTGCAGAAGTTTGTTGAATGAAGGTGCGTCACGACAAGGCTAAGGACAACAAGAGGCTAATCCACGGACGGACAGTGTTAGCCGACGAGCTAAGCTAACCCACCTCAACTCTGCACTGCCGCTGTGGAGCAACTAGTGACTTTTTCCCTGCCAGAAGCTTTTGATTTTGATTCCAGCTCATGGTACACATGGATTAGAAGGTTTGAACGCTTCAGGACAGCGTCGGGCCTGGCAAGTAAAGAGGGGGATTATCAGGTAAATTCCTTGGTCTACATAATGGGGCATAAGGCTGATGATATCTTGAGTTCCCTACCTCTAACCCCGGAGCAGCTTAAGGACTATGCAGCGGTTTTTGATAACCACTTTGTCGGAATACATAATGTCATATATGAGCGGGCAAAATTTAACAAAATAAGCCAGGAAGTCGGAGAGAGTGCGGAGCACTTTATTACGGATGTCCATAACATGGCAGAACTCTGCAACTATGAGGACTTACGTGAGGAAATGATCCGTGATAGGATTGTTGTGGGGATACGCGATGCTGGCTTGTCAGAGAGACTACAACTAAATGCCAAATTGGATCTAGCCCCAGCAATTGCACAAGTGAGACAGCACGAAGACGTAAAAAAGCAGCAAACTGTTTTACGATCAGCTGATTCTTCCGCCCACATGGATGCGGTAATGCATAATAAATACAAGAAAAATAACTACAAGCAGAAAACATAACAACATCATGCCCAAGCCTCACATCGGTCTACCTCTACCCAAGTCAAACCCTGTGGAAAATGTGGAAAAACCACAAGGCATTCATGGAGTGAGTGCCCAGCAAAGGATGTCGAATGCAGAAAATACCACAAGAAAGGACATTTTGCAGTTGTGTGCAGGTCAGCTCACACCCTCCATTCTGTAGAGGCAGGGTCAGATGCCGCAGATGCAGTATATTTGGGTACAGTGGCCGCACAAGGTCCACAGAAAAGGACTAGATGGAAAGAAAATCTGATAATAAATGGGGAGTCTGTATGTTTCAAGATAGACACAGGGGCAGACGTTACTGCAGTGCAGGGGCGGATCTAGGATTATGGGAGATCCGAGGCTTAGCCCAGAGGGAGAAAAGATGTATGCACAAAGTTCTTTTTTTAAACTTAATTTTTTATTGCTAATTCAGAAAACACATTACATACATACTTTATCTAGAAAAAGGTGCTGTCCTGAAGGATCCACGAATAGTGTGTTGCATCTGCTGAAAAAAGAAAAGATAAAAAGGTGTTAAAACTGATCATAAGCATTACATTAAAATCTTGCAGTGCATGTAATCCTGATTGACATCTCATAAACTTCAGAACTGAAAAACAAACAAACAAGAAGTTTGTTTTATTATCTTACATTAATGCTGCCTGGCACCTCTGCTGTCTTGCTCTGTTCTTCACTCCTCTCTTCTCAACTCCTTTTTGCTTCTCTGTCCACTCCTTTCCTTTCCAGCATTAGTTTGATATCTTCAATATGACTCTGTCTGCTCTAAACAGTTTCATCTCTTGTGTTGAATAGTCATTTTTGCTTCTCTGTCCACTTCTTTTCCTTTCCAGCATTTGTTTGATATCTTCAGTTTGACTCTATCTGTCTATCTCTTGTGTTATGTGTTCTCAGTTTCACACAC
>OOFH01090682.1:1213-12935 GCA_900323355.1 Merlangius merlangus
GGGGGGGGGGGGGGGGGGGGGGATAAAGGTCAGTTCAGCATTTCAGCTCGGCGTTACACCTGGTGCTGGCTGGAAACAGATGAGGAACCTACTTGACGATGTTGGGGTGACTGAGTTCTTTCAGGAGCGAGATTTCCCGGATGGCCGTGCTTGGCACCCCCTCTGTTTCCCTGGTAACCAGGAAGTATAAAACAACATGTTGGACTTTGACATAACTGAACTCCACAGCATACTCGCATCCTGTGGTTTATCAAAGAATAAAGCGCTATATATTTCAATTACGAGACAAATTACAGCGTAATGATATTAGTATTAGGCTTACCCCAGCCAGCAGTACTGTTACCCCAGCCAGCAGTACTGTTACCCCAGCCAGCAGCACTGTTACCCCAGTCAGCAGTACTGTTACCCCAGCCAGCAGTACTGTTACCCCAGCCAGCAGTACTGTTACCCCAGCCAGCAGTACTGTTACCCCAGCCAGCAGTACTGTTACCCCAGCCAGCAGTACTGTTACCCCAGCCAGCAGTACTGTTACCCCAGCCAGCAGTACTGTTACCCCAGCCAGCAGTACTGTTACCCCAGCAGTAGTGTTACCCTACAGTAGTGTCACCCCAGCAGCAGCAGTATTACCACAGCAGCAGTGTTACGCCACCGGGACTTACGTGTCTAGTCGGATTTTCTTGAGGGCAACCGTCTGGCCTGTGATTTTGTTCTTGGCTTTGTAGACCACGCCATATGTCCCCTCGCCGATCTTCTCCACCTTCTGAAACGAGTCCATCCTGGAGTCACCTCGACAGACAATAGCTACAGAGCGGCGTTACAACGACCAAAACCACCGACAAATCCACCGTCTAACTTGTTATTATATATATATATATTTTACTTATACGGCCCACAGCTGTAATTCCTCTATAAAAGACACTTCTTATGATTTTTTTGGACAAACTCAAATTGTCGGGAAGTATGTTAGCTCTGCCATGGGTACATGCTAACGTGAAACAATAATAAAGAAAAAACGGATAAGCGCGCGTCAACTCTGAACGGGGTGTAACCTATCAGCGGTTCCCGCGTTCTCCACGGATGCGCTCGTTTTTGTCACTTTCGTGACGCCTATGCCAGCCAGGCTGGGGCCAAAATTAGACGAACCCTGTATTGCTACACTTTTCCGTTCGTTTGCTAAACTATACATGATAGTATAGCTCAACTATAAAATATACTATAAATAAATTAAAGTAGGAACGTAGTTCAAGACCTATAGTAAGTCATTGTAAAACATCCTAATTGTCGGAGTTAGAGCGGAGGCAACGGCAAGTGCTGGAGTTAAAAACAAGCATTCACGGAACTGCGGTTTTTCACGTGACTTCAGGCCCCGCCTCCCTTGGAAAACTTGAGCAGCTGTCCCGTGACGTCACCTTCAACACAGAGGATGCTCATCCCAGACAACAATATTAACAATAACTGTAATAAGTGAATGATAACTTAGTATAGGCTCTAATACGGTGTGCAAGAGGCCTATAGAGTTTGAGAGTCCTCAATGACAGTATTACTTAAACTCCTCCGTCTGTTTTTCGGCCTCTTTTGGAACGTTGGCCTCTTTTCAAATAAGATTAGGCCTATATTATGTTATTTAATAATTATATAATAAAGCTATATACTAGGTCCTACCTTATCCTAGTTATGGTCAGTTATGGCTCCATACAGAGAAGCATAACATTTCCCCACAATTATTATCACCTCTCATTATTTAAAATATTGTAGGATTCTTTATAAAATATTCCCGAAATGGTAAGTTCTTCTTCGTTAACAAACATAAATAAGAATAATAATTCACCCCCTTTTTTCATGTATACACCCGTTCCCATTGAGCATGTCTGGCGGCGAATACTTCACTCTGGGGTGAAGCCTGGGTATTCGTGGTATTTCAAGTCAGGTGCTCCGCGGGGAGGACTTACCACCAGTAAGCTCTGTTGTCAGAGAGGCACACGAGGGATCACATGCAGGCCCGCCGCAGCGGTCTCCCAGACATGAGACAGCGCTCAGCCTCCTGGTCCCGGAGACTGGCGGACAGGGTTCCCATTGAGCTCTGCTCGCCAGCGATGGCTGCTCCGCTCCAGGGGCCAGGTCATCTGCTCGGTCTAATGAGAACCGAACCGAACCATTTAGAGTTGACTCGTAATGTAGGCCTACTCATTAAGATCTGGGTTAGAGGTTACCTGTTGGATAATTATTATTGCTCCATAATTGGTCTACTCTGACTTTTAAATGATTCTCATTAGATGGGAAAACCTACTCTTTATTTCATTGATTTAATTAAGGGTACATTTATATGGGTTTCTACCCACAGCATAGAAAAAAAAATTCCGCAAGATGAGACATAACATGCATTATTATTATCGTTAGGAGTATTATCATTAAATTATGAAAACAACACTTTCTTATTATTAAAGAAAACATAAATTAACTGAATTATTATTTGGGGCTTCTTCGTTGATTCATAATTACATTCTTTAAAAAACTGCGAATGGGGAGCATTTAGAGCTAGCCTGATTACGGCCTCATAGGCTCAATGAAGCAGCACGGGTGTGTGCTGCTCACAACGACGTGTCCCCGCCTCAACGAAAGGACTGCAGATAGACGCTCCTGTGCTCGGGGAACAAAAGGAAGCTATTGATTGGCTATGCTCACCCTCATCTTGTGACCCTCTTGCGGATTCAAAGGTCAGATGTGATAGTTTGCATAACTAAGACAGCTCCATTAACTCCTCGATGGGCCACAGACACTGTATTTACTGTATTTATCCACCATAGTAACGTTTCAAGCATTCTAGTTAAATTAAAAATAAATATATTTTTAATTTTGAACTCATTATTTACCGTTTGGATTCATGTACTACCTATTTTGGTCCACATCTGTTTATTGAATGTAATTCCTTCTTTAAAAAGTTTTGTATATGTAGAAAAATATATTTTACATATTCCTTTCCTAGCCTATTGTCTCAGAACATATACCAATGCATACATCTATTCTAATAGATCAGAAATCTGAAATGAATAAGAATGATTATTGAAAGAAGAAACTAATAATAAAACTGTGATTGCTTAATGAACAATACTATCTATCGAGTACAGTACAGAACCAATCAGTTACAACAGAACCCAGAGTTTATCAATGAACAGTGATCAATAACATCTATTGGAGTGCAGTACAGAACCGATCACTTACAACAGAACCCAGAGTTTATCAATGAACAATGATCAATAACCACTATTAGAGTACAGTACAGAACCGATCAGCTACAACAGAACAAAGATTTTATCAATAAAGATTGAACAACAACATGTATTGGAGTAGAGTACAGAACTGATCGGTTACAACAGAACCCAGAGTTGACCAAAGAGGGCGGGGCCAATGGGCAGCCCAGATGATGATGTCAGAGATGATAGGAACGTTTATGCTAATTCAGGGCCAGAGGAACTCTTAAAGGGGCTCAGAAGACCTCCCTTTCGTCAGTCTGGAAGTTGTTTAGAACAGGTGAGAAGTAGGATCAGACGGTCGTGCTAAAATGGGGACGGTAACTCTGTTGGTTCTGGTATTGGCTTTCACATCTACAACTGTGGCAAGTGAGTACATCTCCAGCTCCTAGATAGCAATGTTGGATCTGATCAATGGTTTGATGCTTATTTGTCTTGCTCACTAAGTTCCCAATGTGTGTCATTGATTTGTTTCGCCACTGTGACAAAAAAAACAATGGTATTAACACCTCCTCAACAAACAATGCTGTTGCTTGTTAATGGTTGGAGAATTTGAGCTGCCTCATTTTGCTCAAAGGCATTGTGTAGTTAAATTAGATTTGACCAATGTTACTAATCATCTTAACCTCCATGTCAACTAGTGGTCTCACGCTTGTTAGGTTATGTGTGTTTTCTTTGAGACTAAAGTAATCCATTCATTGAAGTGTGTGGTGAATTATCTAAGATTTTTACACTGATTTCATGGCCACTCAAATCACCGCTCTTCACAAATTCCAATAAATTCAAAGCAATCACTTAGCCACTTTCTATTAGTTTACATTCAGGATACTTTTAATTAGTTTACTCTGATTTGGATCCTTTGCGTGAAACCAAATGATTAGAGTAAGGTTGTGGATGAGGTTTCCCACACGGATCATCAATCAAGTTGAAGGGAAGGTGGCTGCACGTCTGAGCTCTCATTCCATCGCTGGGATTACCGCCGCTCAGATGATGGTCACATGAAAAGGATTGGGGGGTTTCAGCCCGGTCTTGTGACTGGCGCCCCTAGACCTCAACACACGTCATACCTTCACCATTTACCATTGTGCCACCATGTTCACTCTGCCTGTCAAGTTTACAGAACACCACATTTAAAATTAAAACATTTAAGTGGGTTTGCATAGGAACATTTGAAAGAATAAACAAAACACCTCTTAGAAATTGGGCCTTAAGGGATTTTCAAATAGAACATGTGATTTTTGTGTTACAGGCTGAATCATATATTGCAAAGCCATTTAGGCACGTTCAGAAGGCCTCATATATTTTCTCTTTCAGGGTCTAAGGTTCAGTTCACACGGTTTCGTTCATGGAACTCAAGAATGTACCCCGTATGGAGAGATGGAGACTCAAGATTCAGAAACTGTTGGACTGGTGAGAACACTTATTACAATCTATGTTTAACTCTTAAAAGGTTTCATTAGGTGTTCTGACACTATGGGCCTTTACAAATTGGTCAAATGTCCTGTATGTTTGGAACTGATGTTTACCTAAGTGTTCCACATTGACGTAGTTTATCTTCCTCCCATGGCTGGGTTCAAGGCGGTAACGTATCCTTTGAAGTCCGGAACGACGCGCCCACCCTGACGGGCGCCAAGGCAACCTTCAACATCGACCTCCACTTCCCCACCAACCAATCGGTGCTCCCCGACGGCCAGGTGGTCTGGGCCAGGAACTGCACCGTCGACGGTCAGCCATCTTCTCCTTTCTTTGACATCATTTTTTACGCTTTTATGACATGAGAACACTGTTACGTTTACATTAACATTCAGGGCGTTTAGCAGCCGCCTTTATTCAACGCGACTTAGAATAAGTACATTTGTCAGAAGAAAGAGAAAGAACAATATACAGTTGTCCGTACAGTAAGGATGTTCATAGAACCAAGTGCCAAGCACTAACAATCACTAGGTTAACACATTCCCCTTACACAACAAACATAGCTAGGATTAGATGAGTACTATTTAAAAGTGCCAGGACGTACCACATACAATAAGTGTGTACATTAAGTGCCAGGATGTACAACATACAATAAGTGTGTACATTAAGTGCCAGGACGTCGTACAACATACAATACGTTTGTATATTAAGTGGCAGGCCATCATTCTCTTGGTCATCCATCACCTTCAGGCCTTGCTCTCCGTGCCTTGCGGCCTTGCATCCTGGTTCATTGTTTGTGCTCTTCTGATTGGTCCCTCCCAGGGCGGGACTATGTGGAGGGGCAGGCGGTGTACGCCGACCGGGCCTCAGGCAGCAGAGGAGTGGGGGTGTTCCCCGACGGCTCCCCCTTCAACAGGACTCAGGACCGGAAGCCCCGCTACGTGTTTGTGTGGAAAACTTGGGGTAAAGATTTTTTATTTTTTATTTCTTGGTTTATTTCAGGGACATTGCACACTAATCAACATCCAAACTGTAAGTGAGCCGGAGTTAGCCTAAGAGGCTTGTTTACATCCGTTGTCCCCGGCCAGATGTTCAAAAAGATGTTGTCGTTGTTGAAACGTATACCCATTCTAATTGGCATGTTGAACATTGTATCTCTCTTTATTGTGTCGTGATCTATCAGCATAGCAACGATTTTTAACAATTTTATTTATTTATTTTAAATACGTATTTTATGATTTGCCCAATGTTTTATCAACCCCAGTAAAGTAATGACACATAAAAGTATTTTTGTTCCCCTAATTTATCATCTTTTAACAAAATTAGATTTTTAGAAATGGAAAATATCTGTGTATAGAAATGAATTGTAAAGCTAGAGTCCAGAGACGATGTTAAAGATTCAGAAGTGTCGCTCAACTGACTGCTCCAGCTCCGTCGACAGCTTCTAGCGTTCTTATGACTGGTTTGGTTTCCCTCCAAAGGTCGCTTCTGGCAGGTGGCCGACGGCCCCTCCTCTTCCCTCAGCGTTGACACCGATAACGTCCCGCTGGGCTCCTACAAAATGGAGGTGGTCATCTACCACAGCCGCGGAGACGACCAGTTCATCCCCCTCGGCTACGCCTCCACACAGTTCTCCATCACCGGTTTGAACACTTATTACAATACATGCTCAACTCGACTTTAAAGGTTTGACCAAGTGTTCTGAGACTACAGGACTCTACAAATTGATTAGATGTTAATCCTTACAAAACTCATAAAACCTTATATAGCTTGGTGTACATTATGATCCACCATGTTATACTCCTCTATGATCAACACCCTGCAACTCCTCTATCATCTCATGGTTGTATCCTAACATCTCGTTTCCTCACCCTCAGATCAAATCCCCTTCACCATCTCCCTCAACCAGATCAACGACGTCAACCAGAACGACCAGAGCTTCATCCAGAACCGAGCCATCGCCTTCAACGTCCGGCTCCACGATCCCAGCCAGTACCTGGGCTCCTCCGACATCACCTTCAACTGGGACTTTGGGGACCAGACTGGGACCCTCATCTCCAGGGACCTGAGCGTGACTCACACCTACCTGTCGCCAGGCGCCTACAAACCCAAGGTGGTCCTGATGGCCACCATTCCCAACGCCTGTGCCGAGACCACCGCCGGTACGATGCCATGAACTCAACATCTAAATCCTCCTCTGTTTATTCTCCAACTCATCCTCCTTTTACCACTCTTTGCTACATTTTGAAATACATATTATACATTTGTAATTGTATGTATTGTCCGTCACCCATTAAACCTCTCCCTTTACCTTCCTCAGTGGCCCCAGTCGCTCCCTCAGCTGCCCCTGTAGTCGTTGTCGCGGCCTCCACGCCGAGCCCCGTCCCGGCTGACGACCTGGCCCTCGCTGCCTCCGTCCAGCCCGGGACCGACCTCGCTGTGGACACAGAAGCCGAGGCGGCCGTGGCCCCTGCAGCAGAGGGGGAGGCAGACCCCGCCGTGGCCCCTGAAACCGTAGAGGCCGTTGAGGCCGTTGTGGTGCCTGGAGATGAAGAGGCCGTCGTCGTCCCTGCAGCAGGAGAGGCTGTTGAGGTCGTCCTGGCCCCTGGAGATGAAGCGGTTGTAGAGGCCCCTGTGGCCCCTGAAACCGTAGAGGCTGTGGAGGCCGTTGAGGTCGCTGGAGATGAAGTGGCTGTTGAGGCAGCTGTCGCCCCTGCAGGTGAAGAGGCTGTGGAGGCCGCTGTGACCCCGGCCACCGTAGAGGCTGTCGAGGCCGCTGTGGTCGCTGGAGATGAAGTGGCCGTTGAGGCAGCTGTCGTCGTCCCTGAGGCAGAAGAGGCTGTTGTGGCCGCTGTGGTGCCTGCAGCAGAAGAGGCTGATGAGGCAGCTGTAGCCGCTGCAGAGGGAGAGGCTGTTGAGGCCGCCGTGGCCCCTGAGGCAGAAGAGGCTGTGGAGGCCGCTGTGGCCCCTGAGGCAGAAGAGGCTGTTGAGGCCGCCGTGGCCCCTGAGGCAGAAGAGGCTGTGGAGGCCGCTGTGGCCGCTGTAGATGAAACCGCTGTCCCCACCGATGCGGCTGTCGTCGCTGTCGCGGTCGACGGCGTGGCCGTGGAGGCAGAGGAAGCCCTGGTGGTCGGAGGCCGCCACTGCCGCTCCGGTGGAGGCGGTGGAGCAGGTGGAGGCGGTTGCCGTGGTAACGGAGGCAGCCCCGGCCGATAACGTCCTGGTACCTGCTGCCACTGAGAGCGCCGAGGCGGTCGTGGAGGTCGCACCCGCGGTCGACGCTGAGGCGGAAGTGGCAGAGGTCGCATTCAATGAGGGCGCGGTCCCAACAGGTGACCAATTATGTTCATACGTTACATTACCCCCATTCCATCACATTTCCCAGCATCTCAGGCCACATAACTCTGTTAAAAACATCTGAAAAAACGATCTTCCATTTTCTCCCCTTAAAAAAAGTTGGAGTAGTCGCGGTGGAGTTGGCGGCTGAGGTGGAGGTCACGGCGGAGAACGAGCCCGCCCAGGTGGCCCTGGTCCTGACCAAGAGACAAGCCCCCGAAGCCCCCGCAGACTGCACCGTCTACCGCTACGGCTCCCTGGCCACCTCAGTGGAGATCATCCGTGAGTGAAGCCGAGCGTTTGTGGTCTGAATTCAATGCAGTGGTACCCGGGTCGTCATGAGTGGACGGGAAGGACTGCGTGGTTGACTTCTTCTTGGCCCTCTCTACACTACAGAGGGGATAGAGAGTGTGGAGATCCTGCAAGTTTCCAACGTGGTGTCCCTGACGACTGAGCTGGGGCAGAACGCGGTGGACCTGACCATCAGCTGTCAAGGAAGGTGAGGAACCGCGACCGAACCGCTCCCCCTTCCCTACTCAGTGCGGCTGGGTCACCCCTCTGCCAGCAGGTACTTAACACAGGACTGTGGTCGGTTCCGGATGTATCCCCACTGTGTCATGTGACCTCCCGCAGCCTGCCCAGCGAGGTGTGCACCGTGGTCTCCGACGCCGACTGCGTGACGCCCGTGGAGACGGTGTGCGGCGTGGCGCTGCCGTCCCCGGACTGCCAGCTCGTCCTCCGCCAGTTCTTCAACGGCTCCGGCGAGTTCTGCGTCAACGTGTCGCTCACCAACGACGTGAGCCTCGCCGTGACCAGCGCCAGAGTCAGCGTCACCGTCGGTACGTGGGGGTTTATTTTTTAATCTTTTAGTTAATTTCTTTTTTTTCAATATTTTCTCGTGCAGTCATGCAATACGTCAAAACAAATCTTATTGATGGTACAGTGAGGTGCCCCGGGTATGGTGGGATTGATTTTTTAATAGACTAAATAAAAAGAGAGAGTGCCCATCTGCGTCTCCTCAGGAAGCTGAGAGCTTGGGTGTTAGTGCTGTCTCACTCTGTGCACTGGAACCGCAGGTTCATCGGGTTCTCCTGCCGGCACCGCCGCTACTGTACTGGGAGTCATGGCCATCGTGGGCATCATGGGCACCATTGGACTGATGTACAGGTAGGCTGTCCTTCAACCAATGAGATTAATGTACAGGTAGGCTGTCCTTCAACCAATGAGATTGATGTACAGGTGAGCTATCTTTCAACCAATGAGATTGGTGTACAGGTGAGGCATTATTCGAAAATGAGATTGATGTACAGGTAGTCTATCCTTCAACCAATGAGATTAATGTACAGGTGAGCTATCTTTCGACCAATGAGATTGGTGTACAGGTGAGCTATTATTTGACCAATGAGATTAATGAACAGGTAGGCAATCTTCAGACAAATGAGATTGATTTACAGGTGAGCTATCCCTAAGCCAATGACTATCCCTCACCTCCCCTCCCCTCCCCTCCCCTCCACAGACGGGTGAAGCAGTACCAGCCCCTGCGGGAGGAGGGTGAGGGCAGCGGGGTCAACACCATCACGTCGGTGCCCCTGCTGCTGTGGAACCTGCTCAGCCGCCAGTCTCCCGGAGAGAGTCGTCCCCTGCTCCAGAGCCGAGGCGTCTAGGGCCAGGCAGCCATCACCACACCCCCGGGCCCCTTCCCCTGGGGACAGGCACACACTGTAGCCCAACGCGTTGGCCCCTGTTCTCACACAACCCGACGGAAACACACCTTCACACAATCCCCTGTGAACGCGATCAACGACCAGATGCAGAAATGGAATTTCTTCATTCGCGGATGAAATAAAATAATTTCCATGGAACCCCGATGGCCGTCAATAAATGCTTCCGTTGTGAGAAAATCTTGTATTTATTTTGACTCCACTTATTTTTTATTTAATGGCACTAATTGTTTTGTAACTTATTTGTGACGTACTAAGTCCTTAGAGAAGAATCACCATTATTAATGTTAACCTCTTTTCAATTCCTATTCCAATGTAGTTTAAATCATTTGCCCTTTCCAATGTTTGACATACTTAATAAAAGTTTAAGACTTACATCATCGTGTTTCATCATCTTGTTTTTATTTTAAAAAAAATTTGTTTTTGTTTTTAAAAATCCTATTAATTTGATCATACAGTATTTAAATAGTGACCTCTGTTCATTCTAACATTATACTAACTTAGAGTATTATATTATTAGTTTCATTTATTAACTTACATTATGATCACGACAGCAAGGAGAAAAATATGAGTACGCTCAACCAGTTACTGTTGGTTACCTCTCCATCTTCTCCTGCTTTCTCCTCTTATCCTAACACTAACCCAAAGCTAACCCTAAACCTTACCCTAACCCTAAAACTAACCCTAAACCAAACCCTAAACCCTAAACCTAACCCTAACCCTGGCCCAAACCTAACCTTAACCCTAATCCTGACCTAACCCTAACCCTACCCCTAACCCTAACACCAACCCTTACCCGAACCGTGACCCTAACCCTAACCCTTAACCTAAACCTAATCCTAACCCCAAAGATGTCATCCATGACCTCGTCTCAATCCTTCTCCACGGCTGCCACATCTTCCCTGGCCTCAGACGCATCCTGAGGAAGTTCTGATTGCGAGAGACCTGGTCCAAGTGGGGATGCAGAGTCTAGGTGGACTATCGATACAGCCGTATGGATCATTTTCAGAACTCCACTACAGGGTGGATGGCTGGTTTCGTGTATTGTAGCGTATTGCCATCTTTGATCACAGTGTTACACCGATCCACACACCAGATATTTAGCTTTGGTGGCACCAAAGCTAGCATCTTTTGGCAGACCACTAACATATTTGAACAGAACGTTAACACATTTCCACTGACCATTCATACATTTGAAAATCTGTTAACATTTCCGGCCCCTGACCACATCCTCCTGAGCAGCAAACTGAAGGCAATAAACGTATCATTCGATTTTTAGTCGCGTTCCTTAGTTATGCCACTAAGAGCAGCGTTGTGGTGAGCCCTCCCAGCCCAGATGACTGGGCACAAGAGCCAGTTTGAACAGGATATGAGGGGAGCAACTCAGCTCGTCTGGAACCCAGACAGATCAATACATAGTGCACCATCCCATCATCCAACAGCTATGGCACGGACGGCCGAGGGGAACGGCCGGTGTTACACCGAATTCTGCGACCCGTCGAAAAGTGTGACCCCAGAGGGCGCTGTTGCACATTTTCTGCAACATGCACGAGTTTGAAGCTAGACTCTGAATGGGTACGATCGCTTTGTGACACCGGGCAATGCTTTCTTTCTTGAGAGCGTCTTACTGACTAGGCTTATGGGGAAAGAAGCAACGGTGATTGACCGTACTAAACACCTTATCCATTCTATGGGTCTGTGAAATGCAAATGAAATCAAATGTAGCCTATTTATTAAGCACATTTTATGTTTTTGTTATAATGCCCACCGTTCTATCGTTATTATTATTTTTTACTGCCGTTTCTGAAATAAATATGAACTAATGCCACAATTATTCATGTCTGCGATCGTCACAGAGTCCACAAGCAATTAACGCAGGTCACAACGATGCCTCAATCAATCTAGCGCACCGTCGAATTCTGCGCCCACACTGTAAATGCAGGAAAAATGAGTAAAACCCCAACCAAATGTTTTCAGGTCATTTGTCGTCCTCATATCTGTATT
>OOFH01090863.1:1126-12997 GCA_900323355.1 Merlangius merlangus
GTGTGTTGGTGTTTGTGTGTGTGTGTGTGGGTGAGTGGGTTGGTGTGTGTGTGTCTGTGTGTATGTGTGTCTATGGGGGGGGGAGAGGTATGTGTGTATTTGTGTGTGTGTCAGGGTGTGTGTGTCTGTGTATACTGGAGTTTGTGTGAGCTTGTGTGTGTTTGTTGGTGTTTGAGTCCCTGTATCTGTGTCTTTGTGTTTTTGTTTGTGTGTTGGTGTGTTTGCGGGTGTATGTGTGCGTCTGTGTATGTGTGTGTGTATGTGTGTGTGCGCGCGTGCGTGCGTATGCTATAAAATAAGGGGTATGAGAGTTTATTCAAATCAAGGACAGGAGGGAAAACTTGTCAAAAGATAAACAAACCATCTGACGCTCTGCATTCTCAGACGCAACCCTTTGAGTTAAAATACAGGTCTCGAGTGGGTAAAGGCATTTTACATTTGTTTGCTTTAAATATTCAGATGGCAGACTGACACTGCAATCCCCCATCACCAACACAAGAATGTGTGTGTTCTAGTGTGTGTGTGTATGTGTGTGTGGGGAAGGGGGTGTATGTGTCTGTTTGTGTGTGTCTGTGTTTCTTTGTGTTGTGTGTGTGTGTGTGTGTGTGTGTGTGTGTGTGTGTGTGTGTGTGTGTGTGTGTGTGTGTGTGTGTGTGTGTGTACATAGTTATATAGATACAAATAGTGTGTGTTTAATCAATATGATTCAAATCATATAAATTCCATCGGTTTGAAACTGTGTGCTGCATGCAACCTGGGCATGCGCGTTTAGTGGAGTTTGTTTCAGGGAGTGGATGTTTCTGTCCATGAATCGTCCTTAGATCCCCCTGACATCACTAGCTTCACTTCCCCTGCTATCTCTCTGACATGAGTATCTTCCTGGCATATCCATCAAATTTCTGTTGTTGCTGGAGATGGGGTCAGACTTTTGCTAAAGGGCACTTCAGCGATGCCCAAAATAATTCCTTTATACAACAGCAAGCAAATAGAAAATGTGGTGGTGGCAGGTGGTGTGGAAGCAATATGAAGAGCTATTGGACTGGTGGCAAATGAAATCATTCAGATGGATTCATGAATCGTATAAGAGTAGTGAGATCATTACATTGATCCAAATGTGTTAGTGTGCGAGGAATATAATAATATGGAATATGATTGTAAATTACATTGCACATAAATAATTATTTGAAGGGGTTCCAATTTCAGAAGGCAAGGTGTAAAATCAAAAATCAAACACAGAGAACACAGGGTCGATATTAAACACTCAGTCAACGGAAACACAAAGAACCAACGACAAGGAAATTAATCAGGGAACTTCATTAACAACATAAATGAGAAATCCACCAAGGGGACAACAATTCACCAAACAAGGACAAAGATGTCGGGCTATTTCAAACATTGCTCCAGATTAGGCTCAGGGAAGTTTGAGAAATCAATATCGGTAATGGTAACGAATATCCAATCGGATGTCCCTCCTCTCGCTGGTCTGTCGACAGTAAATCCATCTTCAGTTGATTAACAGTTAACTAATGAACTAGTAATACTTTATATTGGTGTTCATGTTAACTAATGCTGTACAATTATGCTTGGCCTGAGTTATAGTTATGGTTAACTGAGTTAGCATGGGGTTAACCCTAACCATAAAATCCAACTGATATCATACACATGAAAGATATAATAAATAAATAAATATGCTTTGCTCCAACCATGGTTTTCTGCAAAATAAAGTCTGCGTTTGTTTTCCTAATCGCGGTCCACAGAACCAACAAAAACCCTGCACTGAGAAAAGATCCATTGCATGAAAACCATTTCACGCATAATGATGACCGTAATTGACAAACCATAGGTATCTCATTAGGAACAACAAAGTTGCCACTTTAGCCAAACATTTTCAAAGAGAGAGAGAGGCCTTCTGGAGGTCAGATGTTCCCGGGTTAAGTACTGGCGGCCATCAACATAAAGGACAAGTGCTTTGATCTTGGACACAGAGCCAGGCTTTCATCTTTGCTCGGAGGAGACTGAGGAGAACACAGGGCACTAATGGCCGGTCCATAATCCTTGTATTCTCTCATATGTCCTCGTATCTAATTGCTATACAACTACTACTACTGGACACCTTTGTTGTTATTATGATGCATTAGTAGTAGTAGAATTGCATTCAGTGAGTTGTTGTTCATATGACAATACTGTGGTATAAATAATAATCATAATCATTATAATTACTTCTACTACTACCAACGATGATCAAAAACATAATCATTATTATCATTATAAGATTCATTGATAGCCATTAGGGTATATATAGGTCATGTTGCTTATCCAAATCGGCAAAAAAGTGATTTATAAAACATGGGCCTACAATAAGATCAAATCAAAAGTGTATGGTATTGGTCTACATTAAACCGTTTTCAATCTAAAAAATCGGAAGGGCTAAAAAAAACAACTGCCTAAATACGTTGTTTTTTTTGAAGAGGAAATACAAATACGGCGTGTTATTGCGAAATGTCACCATCACTGTCATTTACAATGTGTTTCTGAAGTGGTGTCCCTATGGGTTATAGGCCAGACAGACGATCTTGCTTCTCGCAGGAATAACCTGCGCAGGCTCAGGTCAGGCATGCTCATAAATGTTGAACATGAAATGGACCTCGTTCCCAAGCAGATATCAGCTCTAGGCCTACCCCTATTCAGAATACCGACTAATATTATTAAAACAAAGAGAGAGGAACCAAAACAACCAAAATAATACATTATAAAAAGTATCATTCTTTAGTTTAAATGTGTGGAACCATCAATCCAATCAATAATCAATATTAACACAGCTGTCAATCATGTTTTTTGACCTGTCCAATCAAATCGCGTTCCCATTGCACATGCTCCTGCGCTGCCCCGCAGAGGGCCGAATTGCGGCACAAAGTCCATCACACCCTCCACTAACCAGTCTGCCCCACATCGGTCAGAGCTACTGTTCGCGGGTCTCTTGTTTTGTACTGTGGCGATCAGCACGGGAAGGATGAGACGGGAGACCAGGTTCAAGCAATTATGCAGTTCCGCGCATCATACCCTGGGTAACCCAGGGTGACCTGAAAAGGTCCAAACCCCTATTACAGTTGAATCCCCCAGAATTGCTTGCGGATCCGGGACCATCATCCACACCCGTTGTCGCTACAGTACATAATCATTCTCGACACGGCAACAAAAACATTGCATAACTTGCGTCATCCAGAATACATTTATGCACTTGGGAAATGCTCTTCAAGCATTAGGCCTACCGTCGCTACAAACCTACCTACCACATTTTGGGATTCATATTTCTGTTCATGAACAAAAGTTGGACCAACTGGTAGTGCCTATATTAGCCTCTTCAATCCAATATGCCACTCAACTGACTTTGGTCGAGGGTCTAAAGTAGACAGTGTAAACTGTCCCAATGACGAAATCCCTCATCACAACACCTCAATATAAATGCAAATGAAAAAAATCCAAAACGGCTGCGGATTATGGGCACCAACGCGGCAAAACGATGTTGAGAAAGGTCATTGGCTCATTAATTCAGGGCGGGAACGAGTCCCTGCCTGCAGCACGAGGAAGAACCAGCAGGGCTTGGTGATGGCTTATCGCTGCCTGCTGCACGCCAGCAACGCACCAAGTTGAAACCCAAATGGCAAAAAGGAAGGGCGTCATAACAGACAACTAAGGCACGCAGGACATCAGGGCATCTCAGAACATGTGACAATCTAACAGTTTGCCCATCGTCATGCATCTTTCGATCAATCTATTCCCCGGACATTCACGGGGGTTTAAAATGTTTCATTTATTTGCTGGGATGAGTATTTTTCAATGGCACTATGAACTAAGTGCACAGGAAGAAAATAAACGTATAGTTTAAAGAGATCACAAGTGCGCACACTCGTAATGGTTGTGTGCGTAATGGCTGTTTGTTTGCGCAATCCCATTACGGCATGTGTTGCCATTTAGCGGCTGGGATCATTCATAGCCATGTTCTATACACGCACAGTCACGGAAATGTCCATTTCAACAGTGTAAAGTTCGGATTACATGCTGAACGAGAAATTTTGTCTTTGATCTAACAGATAATCCGGTAGCCACATTAGTTTGAAAATTACAAAACATACCATATGTGGCTAGCCATTGGAAAGATACTGGAATAAAGCATATAAATGTGCCGTTATGTCATTGTTGATTAAGATATAAATTAATTGGCACCTTACAATGGTCATTCAATGGTGATTCACAATTATAACTCCACAGTGCCCCCTGCTGGAGGATAGAGGTGGTGTAATGTGTTTTTAAAAGCAACGCCTCACCGAGGAGGTCAAATATACGCAGCACCAGTAAGAGCAGACACAGATGTAAACAGTCAAGTTAGTCAACAAAGAACTGATATCATATGAAAGGGACCACATCAAAATAATATTAAGCCCGACGTCATGTGCTGGTCGGGAATTAGTCTCTACATTCAGTCATTCAAAACCACCTTAATGTTAAGAAATATTCACGACTTCAATAAAATCGTTAGATTAATGTTCTGTAAATCAGAGGATTTGAAAAAGAAAAATCTGGAAAAAAAACATTCTGTGCACTTTCATCCACGCCTATTAATATTAAATGCCTATTTATGGTGTTTACTAGTTGTGTTTAATGTCTTTGTCTTTTTAGTTGTAGCCTATATTACTGTATTTGTAGTTAGGTTTAATGTATTTTTAACCACGTGTTTAATGTCTTTGTAGTTCGGTTGAATGTCTTTTAAATTGGCTTGATGCCTTTGTAGTTATGTTTAATGCCTTTCTGTCTATGTAGTGGTGATTGATGACTTTCTGTTTAATGTCTTTGTGGCTTGACTACCGTAAGAATTAGCAACAGAATCAGAATCATGGGACTTAGGATACATATTTACATCAGAAATTGGACCCCCTAAACTACTGGTAAATGCATGTTAAAATGCAATAAAGTAATTTAACAAAGCATATACAAGATATATTTCGATAAGACTCAATATTATTAATAACAGATACAATAATATTGTGATGCAAAAAAAGTCTTATTTATTTTAAAAGTAAGGCTTATTTATGACATGGTTGCTGATGTATCATTTAATGTGTACAATATTCAATGGACAACTTCATCATTGTACATTATCCCAACAAAGTCAGTTAGAAGCGTATATTGACATAGTTATCCCATCATCATCCAGCCCCACACCGAACCATTCATGATTAACTCCAGGGCTAGTGGCCCATTAATCACACAACTGCGCTTAAGCGAGTCATGTTCTTAGCTAATATTATTGTCATGCTCTCTTATCAAAGGGATCTCTAATATCCAACACAAGAACAATCAGGCCGTCCATTAACAGAGTGCTCACACACACCGGCCACACCAAAGAGCGATGGGTTTCGATACACAACGACCTGCTATTGATGCTCTTTCTCTGTTCTGTTGCGGATCACACACTCTCCTCCAGCACTTATCGATTGACAGATGTAGGCACAAGGGCCGATGGGAACCTAATATAAAACCAGCCCACCACACCACAGCTCAGTCTCCCGCAGACTACCTGAGAGGAGTTCCTGACAAAACACTTGAGAGAAGAGGGATATCCGAGGGATTAATACGCACGATTTGGAATTACTATTACTATTTCTACTACTACTATTACTACTACTACTACTTCTACCACTACTACAACTACTACTACTATTACTTTACTAGCTATAGTGCCTGACACGGGACCCTACTTTGGCACCATGAACGGAATTACTTTGCTTTTTCTCTGCGCTCTTCTGACGGATTTAGTTCGTGTTGGAGATGCCACGGATCCCTTCTTCGGGAGCCACCGCAGCGACGCGGCGCTGCACCGGATGCGCGGTCTCCCGCAGCCGGTTGGCAGCGGTCGCGGCAGCAGGCTGCCGCTGTACATGATGCAGCTGTACCGCACGCTGCGGGCCGAGCATGTGACCACCAAGGACCTGGCGATGGGCCCCGCGTCGGGGGTCCGGCACGAGGACAACCCCGGCCTGCACCAGGCGGACGCTGTGATCAACCTCGTTGCCAAAGGTAAGAAGAACACACATTTCTTTATTTTATTTCCTTTTATTAATGTATTAACTCAAGATACGCACTCTTAATATTTTTAACGGAGTAGACGTGCTTGCCTATAATGTTTAATAAGGGTGCGTAAAAGTAATGCGTAAAAGTAAATTAAGTGTTTTTTTTCTGAGGCTAGAGCTTGTTCAACAGAAGTTATACTATGTTTGTAAACTGCAGTGAATCCATACCATAGTGAAAAGTGGCTGCACAACCCAAAGTGTAGTGTGGCTGTTATTCACCACTGACAAAGCCTCTTTGCACCCTCAGCTTGCCAACAGAGAGGAGAGAGATGGTCGGTGACCTTCGACCTGTCCTCCATCACCGACAGCGAGAACGTCCAGCGCTCGGAGCTGCGCCTTCGCCTACCCGCCTTCTCCCAGTCCCCCCGGGCCACCGTGGCCCTCTACCACTCCTCCCTGCGGGGGGCCGGCACCGCCGTGCTCCTGGGCCGTCTGAGGGCCCGCCCCGCCTCCATGACCTCCACCTCCTCCTGGAAGGTGTTCAACATGACGGAGCTGCTCGTCCGCTGGCAGGAGCAGAGGGATACAGAGGAGGTGGAGGAGGAGGAGGAGGAGGAGGAGAGCCAGGAGGTGGAGGGGAGGGTGGAGCACGCGCCCGCCCACCAAGTGATGTTGGTGGTGTTCTCCAAGCAGAGCCCCGGCTCCGGGGGCCGGCGGGGGAACACGCTGATCCACACCGCCGAGCAGTCCAAGTACGTGAGCCTGGAGAGGGAGCGAAGCCCCCCTAGCAGTGGGTCGGGCCACCGGGCCAAGAGGCACCAGCCCCAGCACAACCATCACCACCAGCACCACCACCAGCAGCAGCAGGAGGAGCACAGAGGTCAGGTGCACCAGGCTGTGGCCGACCCCGCGCCCCCCGCTCCAGCTCCAGCTGTGGAGGAGAAGCCCAGCCAGCTGTGCCGGAAGGTGGACATGTGGGTGGACTTCAGTCGGATCGGCTGGAGCGAGTGGATCGTGTACCCCAAGGGGTACAACGCATACCGCTGCGAGGGTGCCTGTCCCAGCCCCCTGGACGAGACGTACACGCCGACCAACCACGCCTACATGCAGGTAATAGGAAGCCCATGCATTCTTAAACAAATTTTTGAATTCTAATTAATTAAATTCAGTTATATGGAAGCATTTGATTCGTCTGTGACGCATAGCCACGCCCACTGTTTTGTCACTCACATTATATGGTATGATTTCGTGACACTAACTCTATGTTGTTATTGTGTTCCTAGAGTCTCCTGAAGCTCCATCACCCGAAGAAGGCCCCGTGTCCGTCCTGTGTGCCCACGCGCCTGGCGCCGCTCTCCATGCTCTACTACGAGAACGGCAAGATGGTGATGAGGCACCACGAGGACATGGTGGTGGAGCAGTGCGGATGCCACTGATCCAGAGATTTCATTGGATATTTTTTGCTGTGAGAAACACTGCCCCTTGTAGGATCTAAAAAAACTGCAAAAATGGCGATCGACGCTACACACAGACCTCCCTTTGGCACTTAATTTTGGACGGCAACGATCGGTGAGAAAATTTAAAATATTGCCCGGTTTCAGGGTCCATGTTGAATATTGCAGGAAAAATATGTAAAGTAATGATTCAGAAAATATTCATTGAACACTTTTTTGTAAAGTTTGGAGTTCGGGCTACCGTTTAAAGTGGACATCCATTATAAATGATCAACGCTAAAAGTAGACTATCAGCCTATAAAAGGGGCTGATTGAGTTGCAAACATGCCGTTTTAGGCCATGTATTGTTCAACCCCATCCTGGCCATTAATCAGGGAAGGTCTGCGGACTGCCTCGTTAAAACGTGTTGATAACAAAATCATTCCAGAATCACCAACCTACGCACTTTATGACAGAATAAAGCCGTCCATAAACGGGCACTTTTCTGTTCCATGCACCCTGCGGGGCGGGACCTCCATGCTTTGCGAACCACACTGTACAGGGTTAACAACGGAGCCAACATTTTACCGCTCTTTAGGTCATATTAACCGATATATATGTTTGCTGTATTTCATAAAACATTTAATGTTTTCATATTGTCGATCTCATACAGCACAGTCAACATACAATCATTATTTAGCTTTAACCACTGATAGTTTCTGTGTTAGTTTATCTTAACCTAAATTAATATTTGATCCTTGCCCCTGTGCTCTTGTAATAAACCAACTCTGGTACAGAGCTTGTGGGAACTAGCACCTGTGACCGGGATTCTTTCTATACTACAACTTGTAGGCCTAGGTTGATAAGGGATTGGTTCTGGCTTTGTTGTTGACATACTAGAACGGCTTCTTCTGTGTCATTCACTTCTTCCCCCCCAACAGAATATAGGGCAACTAAACCAACCGACACAAGGCCTTATCTGTCGGTTGGTTACGTTCAAACCTGTGACTGCTTAGGGTAGATTACAATATATCCATGTCTATAGCTGGGTGAAACACGACATCAGAAACAGTCCAGGCCACCATCATAATATGATTATAGTTCATAACTGTGACTATATAACAAAGATGCAAACAGGGTCTGAGATTTGTGTGATCAGAGGTTTATGATTTGTGAATTGAGAACAATCTGACAAAAAACAACCACTTTATGAATAGGGGAAATTACTTATTACATTTCTATTCATCATGAAATATTTTGGTGAAAAACAAATCTGTATTTTGTCAGAAACATCGGCTAACAACTCAAAGGCTAGGTCCCTGCACTACACATTGGATGTGTCTGACTATATTTGTAACAAATTGGATCATTCTTGTTTTGGCCATTTATTATGACATTAATAACTAAATACACTCAATACAGCATTAGGATTTTCAACAATTATACGACAAAAACAAACCTAAGAACAGTCTGTTGATAAAGCCTCCTCCAGAATGAAAACACATACATGTAAAAAAATAGTATTTGATTATAAAAAGGCATGCCGTGCTACCCACCTTAAACAAACTGTTGAACACCATCACATTAGTATCTTGCCTACCTTCAAACTCATCCACAATTTAAAATGTCCACACATTATACCTTCCAACTTAATTCTAAGCCTTTTAGAGTACATTGTTTTTTACATGGCATAGCACTAGTTTAGTATGGGCAAATATATGCAAGTCATACTTTAAATTGGCAGGATTTACTTTTGTGTCCGTCAGTTTAGAACTTTAAATGTCCATTTCAAACTGGGAATCATCACCTTAAAAAAAAGCAAAAGGTCAAAGTCAGGTCAAACTTATCACACATTTAAACGTGAGGCTAATGATGGAAAGGGTCTTACCAGCGCTGCCTTCCCGGTGGTGGACATGGGTACTGCAGTTGGAGGTATTTATTACGTCAGCTGCTTTGAGGGGGCTGGTGACTCCTGGGATGTCAGGGAGGCTCGGGGGAGTCCGCGCCAAAGGAGATGTCCGGCACTGGAGGAGGAACTTCCGGTCATAGATGATTCTGGTTCCTGGTTAAATGTAGAACGCAATGACTTTTATTACTTCTATTTAGCCTACTTTATTACTGAGCTTCAGAGAACAGGAACAGCATTCACATGGTCAACTACTTTCCCCTTCCAAACGACCGTGTTTATTGTTGCATGTGTATGCCATTCTATATATCAGTTCAACCGTGTCTTGTGCTAAAAACCTCATAGGTAGAGGTGAACGAGTCCAGCTCCATCAGGTTGCAGCAGCTTTAAAACACAAACCAGGGCTTGTTCTGCATGCGCTAGTTTACTGATCAGCATCTTGGCTGCAGCCCGTTTTACTGCAGAGAGGTTTACTGAGAAAGTAAGCTACACTATGTGTTGCAACATACGAATTGCAGTCAACAACAATACTAGAATTTTGGTCTTCTTTAAGTGGAGGATATATGTGGGTCAATGGATGGTAAAAAGCATATCAGAATCACTAAATGAGGTGCAAGTGGTTTGGGCTTACCAATATCAAAACAAAAACGTTTTTCATGCAAGCCATAATAGGAACAGTCAACGCCTTTATCATAGCCATAAACCTTATCTTCGAATGTAATCTATGACGAATTGTAAATGAGTAAACATGTTGTTCTTCAGCTCCACACCTGCATGATGTAGTACCAAGTCACATGGGTCTTCCCTATAAATAGGATGGCAGGGCTACTTATACTAGCTATGCGCCCCTTGACCACGGGTCCGACACGTCGACGTCACACATTAAAGATACTGTCTGACTTGAAAGTAGACTCCGTCTTGATATATGGGTGCATTTACCTGTAACAATGTCAGAGCGTTCGACTACTGTAGCATACGCAGCATGCGGACATGTGTTAATTCTAATTCTCAAATACACACTACTGACATGCAGAAACCAACATGAAACTCCGTTGCTTCTCCGTAAAGTCAGTGAAAATGTGGTTCACTAAATAAATCGGAAGGATCAAAAGTACAACATGGACACGTATCCACATTTGGACGCTACCGATTATAGTCCCATTGGCATGGTCGTGTACTCCGGCGATAAGAAGGTTAACGTGGTTGAGTCCACTGAGCGTGCTTGTTACCTCCAGGGGTGGTGCTGAAGAGGGTCCCTCCGGGGGTACTCGAGTAATCCTGGGGCATGTGAGCAGCATCGTGGACGGTGACCCGCCTGGTGGGCGCTGGGATATCCCGACCTGGCGTGTCCTTCATTTCAGCTGACATTGTTCAAAGCACTTTTTACCATAAATAAATAACAGGTTGTTTGTGCACGACCTGTATGCCACACTCCTTCGGGCGGAAGTGAGTTGTCGTACAGGTGAATGTCGTGACACACAGCCGATCCCTGATCCGTCGCAGCAAGAGTCACCACTTTCCCTAGGACGGCCACGTGCGTCGAGTGACTCCAAAACAACAAGAGGGAGGGAGGGCCTCCTGTGATTGGCTGCGCAGAGGGGGCGTCCCACTAAGCGGATGTTGTCGTTTATCGAAGCTAGACGTTGTTCTTTTTTTTTGTCTGACCCTATGACCCAAAAGTGAGTCCAGAACGTACATGCAAAATACAATGACGTCCTAACAGCAATGGTTTAACCTTGTACGATCATTTACGAAACAAAAAAAAGCGTTCTGCAACTCAGGAAACAAAAACAATCCACCAGTTATTTTTTCTAGTTACATAAAAAGCTAAACGTATTGCTTAAACCTGAAATACAAAGTAAATAAAATAGTAACCAACGACACATCCAAAACCGTCACATATGTCACATATTTGTTTATTAACTCTTGTAAATGGTTTGAGCTGGTGTACAGGGTAAGATGATCTATACATATCTTCGTCTCTTCATCAGAGGGAATCTAGCTGAAGAGGGCTTGTATACATATTCACGTTTGTTTTTCCTCTCTCCAGGACGATACAAAAAGAAAAGAAAACAGGTATAATACTTACACAGCCTCGACATTCGCGGTGATGTGCGGGCGTTTACCTAGTCTACATAATGCCTAAAGAACATCTATAACAACTCTATGAGGGTGCATAGCATTCTAATTAAATATATTTTGTCATATATTTATACATAGATTTCATAAAAATGTATTTTCTTGTGCATGTGTGCGCAGTTGCATTCCTTAGGATAGAGTAATATGATATTGCGTTTACATTGTCATGTATCCATTCTAGAGGAGTATAGGTGAGCTCTATTCTTTGCAACAGTTAAAATTGTACAATACTCATTTTAAAATACATCATAGGTTGATAGTCCTCCCGTGGTGTAGGCCTAACATGTCAGCTTGGGAACCTTTCTCCCGCCTTCCTCGGCTCTTA
>OOFH01091225.1:7638-27080 GCA_900323355.1 Merlangius merlangus
AAATAATAGTTTCCCATTGATCATCACCTGGCTCTGCAGAGGGGCCCAGTGGATATTCTCCAAGCTGATGCAGATCTGGAACTTGGCCCTCATTTCGTTAAGGATGCCGGTCCCCTCCGACTCTACCAGGAAGCGGGCCACACCCGACTGGTTTATGCTGAGGGTTTTGGTACACACTGATGAGACCATGCTCTGTAAGAGCTCTTGTGCATTTTGACAGTGACCAGCCAAGCCCTGGATCTAGAATATGCATTCAGCAAAAGAAAGCAGAAATTGGTTGGAGTTCCAAAAAAAAACTTGATGATGATGCGTCACTAATGTATTAAAGATCATTTGGTTTTGTGTTGGATTTCAATGTGCGACATACCCTTAAACCGCAAAGCTCTTTCCCATCTATCGGAATAATCACAACTTGGTTCATTTCGGCCATCAGCTGATGGAAATACATCTGGACGTATTTCAGCATGCCCGGCTCCATGGCGATGACCTTCTCCTGCTCGACGGGGGTCAGGAGGAACTCGGTCACCTTGCCCCGCTTCTCGTCCTCAAGTCCTTTCAGCGTCCACAGGTCCACACTCGCCCCGTCCTCAGACACCCTCGCCGAACACAATCCCAACGTCCGGAGGAACGCCGACCACTCCTCGGAGTACAGCATGCACTCGTATTCCTTCTGCACCGGGATGCATATTGTACACAGTTGGGACGTCAGCGAGACACACCCCTGGGTCGCCATCTCCTGAGACAGAGCAGTAACCACGATAACCTTGTCTAACACCGTGTAGATGGCGGTAATCCCCAGTTGAGAGAAGGTTTGAACAAGTTTTTCCCGCACGTCGTCATTTTCAAGGAACTTGGCCCTCTCAACGTCAAGGGTCAAAGTCGACTCAGCCATTCCAGCGAATAAGTCGATAATGGGGGTCTTCAGAAGCTCCACTTCCTGTTTGTCAGGTCCGGTGAGGTGAACCTTGTCATCTACAACCTGCATCTTTACGTTTGGATGTGTCTGGTGGATGTCCTGGGGAAGGGTGCTCAATTGGAACAATTGGAGTTTCACTGAGTCCTGGATCGTGATGTCAACCGTATGCGTGTCCGGCATGACCTCTATGATGTCCGCCATGGCTCTGTCCACTATATCAATAGACCTCATGTTGGAGTTGACGGTTGCTAAGGCCGTCTGCTGCGAGGACCGGATCTCAGTACTATCAACAGTCAGAGGACTGGCCTGCGGTTGAACTGAACCCAAAGTGTCTACCTCGCTCTCGGGCCCGTCGTCTGAGGAGACACTCACAGCGCTCAGAGACGGATCGCTTTGTGCTTGACAAGCTGAAGGTTGGTTGAATACATGGTAGGGGGACACGGTGAGGGTGGCATCGTTCAGTATGTGGGGCTGCTTCAGGACATGTTCCACAGCTAGATATGGAGAAAAGAGTTCATCAGAAGAAAGACTATACTCTTCCAGTGTTCATATTGCTATCAATGAATAAGAAAATTATGATTTACCCAACCTGTAGAATGATGGCTTGTCCAATACCTTTATTTTAATAGTAATTAAAGAAAATAATAATAATAATGTGAGGAAGGAATTCAATTTCTATCCAATGCTAGGGTTATCTTGTTTTAATGGTCATTAAACAATGCTTTGTGCAGTTTAGAAAGTCATGAAACACCCACTGACTTTGGGAGTAAAAACATCAATTTATTATAAACTCCAACGTCCCCGTTATCTTTATGTCAAAGGTGGATTCTAAGGTATAACTTCCTGTATATGGACAGAAAAGAGAAGGTCTATTTCACAGCTTAACTCCCTTGCTGTCTAGATGGCGTAAACAGGTGGGATTTATTTTTTCTTCCATTTTGCCTAGATAGAGCAACATTTCCTTATCAGAGCAAACATCAATATCTACTTTGTCATTGACCATTCACCTTTTCACTCATTGCTGAATGGCGTGTTTGTCATGTAATACATGTTTTCATATTTTCTGTTTTTTTGTTCTCCTTTATTTAATGCAACCAAGTAAGAAACGACCAACTGGGGCAGGTACTGAGAATCCTAAATACATGGAACACAGGTGATCCGATTAACTAATCACCACGGGTGACAAACATTACACCAGTGTCTCCCCGAGAATTTTTTTTAGGCCCGGTGGTAAGAGCTGATAGTGTGATTTGTTCTACATTTTTCACTGGATGCTAGAGTGTTTGTTGGTTATTTCCATATGTAAAACACTTGCTTAGCTATCACAAGTTGATAATGATTCAATAAACACGTTATTAACAATAAACTAATTTTATTTACAATACACTCATTTTAATTACTTTATTTATTTATTTTATTTTTCCTTTTTGTCCTTCATCCCTTTTAAGTTTTTTTGGTGGTGCCATGCTAATGATGATATAACTTAATGCTGTCAGATTGTCCATTATGATGGGGCATCATCTGCGCAAGCGCAACACCGCAGTTTTTTTTTTTTCGGATCAATACAAACCCTGGGGGTAAGGTTTAGCATATTGGAAAGATGTACATAAATATCAAGTATAATTGGTCATTGGAATTCACTATGAAGCGGTGCACGCAGGGGCTTACCTTCAGGGTGGACAAAGGTCACCCGGGCAGTGCTCTCCGAGAGCATGACGACCTCCTTCACCTTCAGGTCTGCCGGCTGGCTGCCCTCGAAGTGCAGCGTCAGCATCCTGACCGAGAGGCCGGGGTGCAGGTTCTCCACCAGGATGGAGTCCGTCTGCTCGATCTGCTCCAGGGTGAGCCGCGAGCCGTCCAGCGGCTTCTTGGATATCTTGGCGCTCAGGCTGAAGAAGTCTGCGCACCCCGTGAAGAAAAATAATTCATATTAATATGTAGTACAAATAGGCGGCCTATATTGCCGGACAGAGATGGCCTGGAGACGATCCTGATCACGTGACCTCCACGTTCGGTTTGTGCCAGCGGGCCTTGACAGATGAGCTCCTTCAGCCAAACAGTGTCACAAAACATGGGACTCCATTGTGGTGCGCCGTACAGATACACTTTATCCACCGGAGACTCTTCTAGCAGGTACTCTTCTTGTTTGAAAATTATTGAGTATGTTTCCACAATAACTACACTCATGGTTGTTTTAAATACTATAAATGTTACCACTCAATGCTTTGAGAGACGCCATTGTTTTTTGCAGCTGTGCCTGTGTTGTACATCAACTACAACGACCCGGTGCCTGACTGGCCCCGATAACATTGTCACGTCGGGACATCAATGTGGGTGACAAGAGGTCCAGACTGGTTGGTGTAGTGTAACAGTGTGAGGTCACCCGATCAGGACGGGCACCAGACTAAGAGGAGATGTGCTGAGAAAAATGTCTTTCCTTCTTCCCTAAACTCTTAAGGGGTTGAAAAAAATCCAAATCGTACATGCATCCAGTGATGGATGCTGGCTAATTATGCTTTGATGGATTGAGGTCTCCTACTTGTATGTACCAGGCCACGGGTAGCCGACTTAACAGGTGAAGATAAGTTTCCTACCCATACCCTGATACATTAAAAAGGTGCCATGGCATGAAAATCTCACTTTATGAGGTTTTCTAACGTAAATATGAGTTCCCCTAGCCTGCCTATGGTCCCCCAGTGGCTAAAACTTGCGTTCGGTGTAAAACGACCACTATGTGTTCTGCTCGCCTTTGAAAAAAACAGAGGCTCAAGCGCGCTGATTTTGAATGTGGTTTCATATGTCGTCACATAGCATCTAAGGTCCTCCCCTTGCTCTGCCTGGTCCGCCCAGAGAATTTGGCCTGCCAATGAGACGCGACCTTGCGAGCGCCACACGTGTTTGTGTGTGAATACACACACTGTAACGCAAGTGGTTCTTGACGGTTCTTTGACGTCTCTTGTATTTCCACAACGAGACTGTAGTGGGGGTTATCTCAGCCATGGTTGAGAAGGAATTGGGGGAAAGGAACTTTGGCTTTGACTCCCTGAAGTACATGAACTGCGACATGCCGCCGGTTGCGGCGAGGCACCACCGCCGCGAAGCACCACGGCCTGGCAGTGGGCAGCCGGCAGCGAGCGGCAAGCAGTTCAGTCTAATTCAGATTGATGTGAAAGTGGAAGAACCAGAGACGTCGGAGAACCCGACAGTCGTTTGTGATTCATAATATCGTCTGGAGGCGCACAAAGCTTTTGGCCGTGATAATATGTATTATATGATATAGATATCTATGTATTATATGATATTATTTAGATATAAAGCTGCAGGACTGTACACTTCCTTGTTTTTTGGGTAACCGTTCTGCTTTTGGTGTTGTGGCGCATAACACGTCGGACTCTCGTCTCTGGTATTTCTACAACGAGACTCGTAGTGGGGGTTATCTGAGCCATGGTTGAGAATGAATTGGGGGAAAGGAACTTTGGCTGTGACGCCCTCAAGAACTTGAACCACGACATGGAGGAAAAAGGGATTGTTGGCCGCGAATGTCTCCCGCTTGAGCCCCGCTTCCCGCTGCCGAGGGACCACCGCCTCGGCGCTGCAGGAGGCGGAGGTGCCTAAGCGCTGCCCGGCAACAATCCCTTTCTCCTCCATGTCGCCGGTCCGTCTACTTGAGATTGATGTGGACGTGGAAGAACCAGGAACGTCGGAGAACCCGTGTGTGTGTGTTTCCGTGACTGTTGATAGTCGAGATGTGTTTCCCCTAGTCCCGCCCCCGTCCGAAATGACCCGAAGGGCGAAGGAAGCGCGCGTTCACAAAAAGCTCGCCCACGAGCTGCTGTGCTCGTACCACAGAGGCACTTTGGAGAGACCTAAGGTTCAAAACTGACTTTTTTTTAGCGAGTTTTATCTGAAGATGTTGTATTGTAGGTGTGAAATCCAAATTTCATGACTGTCTAGTTATATTTTTAAACTGCACATATGTTTGCGTTTTATGTCTTCATTAACACAACTAACGACTGTTATTTCTATCAATAAAAAATATTATTTTTGTGAGAGACTTTTCATTTTGAATGTTATGGACTTTTGGAAGGAAGTGTGCTCATTCACGTGATAATATATATCGTTTATATCGTTTGAGATTCATAATATCGGCTCACACAGCTTTTGGCCGTGATAATATATATTATATGATATAGATATCTATGTATATGATATTATTTAGATATAGAGCTGCAGGACTCCCGTGTGTTATAGAATATTTACAGAACAAGGCTAAAGGCTGTGTGTGCCTCGCTATTGCGATACATCCACTGTAAACAGAGCGCACGGTACCGTGGCCGCAAGCTGCTCAGGGCCACACCCCCACCCTCCTCCTTGACCCGCCTCGCTCCTCCTCATTTGCATTATAGCTACAGACACCAAAACAGCGCATTCGGGGGAAGCTCAATGTGCGACTGGTTCGGAGTGGCTGTAACTCTGCACCACGGCTGAATTTCGGGAACGTCTTTGAATACTGTGTTAGTGGCCCACTAATACCTATATTAAAGCATCCATAAAATAGCACGTCATGGCACCTTTAAAGAGATGATATCATGCTTTTTCGACTTTCCCTTTGCTTTAGACTGTTATATGACATATGTATACATGTTTTACGTCTGCTAAGCTACAAAAATCTAAGTCTGAGCCAGGGGGAGTATTCGCGCCAACCGAGAACGCCCCTCAATAAGTGCGTGATAAAGCTTGCTACGCTCAGACTTAACTTGCGTAACAGTGTGACATCACTGTGCGGCGGGCGGTGCTGAAGTGCAGAAGTTGCACCTCCGGGCTATCCGCAATTTTTACAAATTCTAGCGAATTTACCGACGCACGCGCAAAGCGTTCGACCAATCGCAACAGAGTGGGCGTGCTGACCAATCACCGCAGGACTGGGCTACTCGGGAGGCGGGCCTTAATGCGATGTGATACAAATCAGAACGTTTTTGAAAGAAGCCTAAATTGGTTTTGCAGAAATTAACAGTGCGAGAATAACAAGGGGTATTTCTAACATACAGGCATCTAACCCTATTCTACGTTTAAGTTGTACCCCCAAATGCAATTATTAACCCTAAAAAAGCATGATATGGGATCTTAAAAAGGAGCAGACACATTACTAGTGCCGTGAGTGACAGCTGTGTTTTTCCTACAATGGCGTCTCTGTGAAAAGGGTCCGTGAGCCATGTCCGACCTGTAGCGAGGGGCTGATGTAGACAGACGAGGAGAGCGTCCCGGCCAGGCAGCGGGGTCAGGGTGTACTCGTCCACGTCCACCTCCATCACGTTCTCCACGTACAGCTCCACCAGCTCCATGCAGGTGTGGGGCTGGAGGCCACACAGCAGCAGCCTTCGCTGGTCCTTCAGGACGGGTCTTCTTACGGTGATCTCTGCGTTGTAAACAACATGCTGCTCCTTGGACAACACCCGCGCGGCGACTGTTTGGGAGACGGGGTAGGTTAGACAGGTTCTTCCATTTCTGACTATATACATAAAATTGTTTAAGGATAATTATATTTGAATGCATTTCTGAGATAAGTCTTACTACTTCCTGAAATTGTTAATAATCGATCATCATCATTGTGGGTCACTCTTAAAAGGCTCAGTCCTTTGATAGTTAATTTCTGCTTGCCTATAGCCTCTTCAAAAACCAGAAAGGCATGGTCCCCGTGCTTCTCCACAGATACGAGTGGACCTCCACCAGAGCGTCGCTTGTTGGCGAAGTACAGCTGCAGTAACTCCTCGTCCACACCCTCGGGTACACCCCGCACCTCCACCGTTCTCTTCTCGTTCTCAGCAGACATCCTGACGTGATCTAGGTACAAGTCTGGGTTATTATCAAGAGCTTTGCGAGATACACATGGGACATGAACAAAGCATTCCAAACACCCTGGTGCAATCCACAACAGCAATCAATCTGCATTCACTGTCATGTAAAAGGTGTTGTTGTTTACATGTGGTAGGCCTACTTATTTCCAGGTAACAGTGAGGCCTACCTGGAAGGATAGACTTTATACATTCAAAACGAAATGTTGAATTGGAGTGGAGAACATTGGCCATATACCGGTACATATATATATTACACATGCAGCGAAACAATTCTTTATTTAGTTTAACTTGTTGGAGAGGATGAGCGTTTATTCGAAAGTGAAACCAATCCCTAGCGTCGATTTGGTACATTTCGAAATAAGAGTCACTTTAGAGATACAATATTGACTTCAAAATGTAGTCTGACGATTGCAAGACTGTCTGTTTTGGCAATAATTTGAGGTTCACTTACTTGAAGTTCACATCGTCACGTCCAGTAGTCGTACTTCCTTGTTATAGCGCAGACTCGCCAATAGGTGTAACATGCCTTCAAGGGGACGGGACAAACAGCCAGGTTGTTTGTTGTAGCGGTAATACCGGTGTCGAGATCCGTTTCCCCGTCGAGATGTTTCCCCTAGTCCCGCCCCCGTCCGAAATGACCCGAAGGGCGAAGGAAGCGCGCGTTCACAAAAAGCTCGCCCACGAGCTGCTGTGCTCGTACCACAGAGGCAATTTGGAGAGAGATAAGCTGACTTTTTTTTAGCGAGTTTTATCTGAAGATGTTGTATTGTAGAAGTGAAATCCAAATTTCATGACTGTCTAGTTATATTTTTAAACTGCACATAGCCTATGTTGTGCGTTTTTATGTCTTCATTAACACAACCAACGACTGTTATTTCTATCAATAAAAAATATTATTTTTGTGAGAGACTTTTCATTTTGAATGTTATGGACTTTTGGAAGGAAGTGTGCTCATTCATTTATGGGCTAAATTTAAGTAGCTATTTTATCATAGGCCTATCTGTCTTAAATGCAGCTCCATATAACGGGTAAAGCACATCCTGACAGCTTGGAATATTACTGTCAGGATGCGTTCCCCCTCTGTTAGGAAAGGAGGCTCACACATCTTTCATACTGCTGACTTACTTCCTCACAACAGATAAGTCCTGTGATTTTCAGGCTGATATCCTTAAATTTGACCATTTAAAACAGGGGGAACGCATCCTGACAGCTTTTTGGTTTTTAGAGCATTCATGAGGAAGAAAGGGATAAATGTGTCCAGATGGAAATGTGACACAGTGCATCATCCACACCAACCAGACGGCACCTCTTGTGGGGTTTTTGCCATCAAGGTATGAAAAAAAATGGCCCTTTCTACTCCATAATGTGCAGATATAAAGTGGTGCTTCCCAGATAAACGATATATTTAGATTTGTATGTGTAAATGATAACATGTTTTTTAATATCAGTTCATAGAGAAAATCTTGAACGGTGAAGAGCTCAAATTCCCTGTTGGCCGAAAAGATGTGGCAGAGTTACGTCGGCAGATTGCCACAACTCTTATTCGTAAGTTACATATTAAACCCTACCCAACAAGTTGTAAATGAAAACATCTTTGACTACTCAGGTTATTATCTCTGAAAATTACAAAAAATACAATTGCCGGGGACTCAAAAGAAATCATCTTGTCCTCACAAATGTTGCCCTCTTTCAGATACTTTATCATTTTTGTGACAGATGATCTGACAAACCACTGCTTCAACTGTGGAGAGGAAAATGCAGATGACAGTGAAGAGGCAGAGCTGACAGGAGTATTTTATGTAGGCCTATAATATTTACGACTACAAATGACTGTTACACATTTGTGACCTTAGAGTACACATGCAAAATAAATATAGGCTATAGGCTACGACTTCAAATTTACTGTGACTTTAGTGTAGCATTCAAATTCGGAAGTTACAGGTGCTAAAGACTTTTGCTACAATAATACCTTCATAGTTTGCATCTATTTTACTCATTTACTCATGCAAGTGCCACTATTTCACTTGCCATTAAGAAGATATTTCCAAAAACCTTCCACCATGGGCAGCAAACAAAAAACTGTTATTTTGCACGTTTTGCCAATATTAATTTGTCTTTCCAAGTTTTCTTTTAGATTTCATGCAGTGTTAAAATGTTTTTGCGCTACAGATATCCTGTGATGCCTGTGGACGGTGGTTTCACCATACATGTGTTGGAAGGCCAAAGACAGAGGACAAATTTTTATGTGCAGCATGCTAAAGGAAAGGAAAGGAAGTTCATGTATTTATATATAAAATAAGACATTTTCTATTGCCAGTTAATTTTTTATTTTTTTTAATTATTTTGATGTTTTTGTTGATGTGTAAAATATTGCAAATTTTGCCATTTAATTTTGTGTTGATTGCATTTGAATAATAATAGTTTATTCTAAAAAAGTTAGTATACACTAGGGCTATTTATTTTTTGTTTAATTGTATTAAAGTCTTTAATGCTTGTCTGAGCCTCCTTTAATATTGAACAGAGGGGGAACAGTATCTGACAGTATTCCAAGCTGTGAGGATGCGTTCCCCCTGTTTTGAATGGTCAAATTTAATGATATCAGCCTAAAAAAATCACAGGACTTAGCCTATCTGTTGTGGGGAAAGAAGTCAGCAGTATGAATTTGAAAGATGTGTGAGCCTCCTTTGCTATGGAACAGAGGGGGAACGCATCCTGACAGTAATATTCCAAGCTGTCAGGATGTGCTTTACCTGTTATATGTTAAAAAAAAAGGTTTTTAAATTTAGCCCATAAATGAATGAGCACACTTCCTTCCAAAAGTCCATAACATTCAAAATGAAAAGTCTCTCACAAAAATTATATTTTTTATTGATAGAAGTAACAGTCGTTGGTTGTGTTAATGAAGACATAAAACGCAAACATATGTGCAGTTTAAAAATATAACTAGACAGTCATGAAATTTGGATTTTACTTCTACAATACAACATCTTCAGATAAAACTCGCTAAAAAAAAGTCAGTTTTGAACCTTAGGTCTCTCCAAAGTGCCTCTGTGGTACGAGCACAGCAGCTCGTGGGCGAGCTTTTTGTGAACGCGCGCTTCCTTCGCCCTTCGGGTCATTTCGGACGGGGGCGGGACTAGGGGAAACACATCTCGACACAACACCGGTCTGTCACTTCAGTTTCCGGTCTAGTGCTGTGTCAGTTACAGAATCCGGAGCGAAAATAATAATGCCATCACACGAACAAAAACGGCGAGAATAAATATAGAGTTCGAAAAAGAATAGTTTGTCGAATATTTATGATAATATCCGAAACAGACGGACATCCTTTCAATGAAGGTCCCTCCCCTTTCCCCGCCCTACTACCGGTGGCCGTCTGTAAACTTTTAACAGTTAACAGTTTGTGAGCGCTTGCGTGTGTTCCTTAGGTGGAAACAGTGAGTGAGAGGGAGACAGTGAGTGAGAGGCGGCGGGCGCACTGCACTGGTCGAATGAACATTTATAAACGAAATATTTTGCTTGTTGTTAGCCCGCAGTAATCAGCCCGGCGGCCGGTGTCACACATGGACCTAAGAACACGCGCCGTATTCTGTTACCCACCGTACAGTGTGGCCCCAGGGGTCGCTGTTGCACATTTTCTGCAACATGCACGAGTTTGAAGCGGTGTTTTGTTTTGATGTTGTGACTGACGGTTCCAGTGAAGGTGCCATTAAAGCAATGGCAAGTGACTTCACTGGACACGGTTGTTATTTACGTTTTTCAATATACTAATATATGTTATATAAGCGGTAGCATATGATTATTGTCCACTAGATGGCAGTGCTCTCTTTGAGATTTTGCTCAGTTTTCACACAACGTCTGATCCACACAAGGCGGCGAACCAATCTTTATTAATGCTGGTGATGTTCTCCACATTTTGCTGGTTTGTTAAATACACAGTAGGCTGCAACGTCTGAGTGAAAAAGAAAAGCCATTACAACAATTACCTGAAAAGAACAAGGCACAGGGAACCAACCAACCTTATAGAAATCTGCGTAGAATGGGCCTCAAACACTTTTGTCTCGTTTCCTAATGTTATTCAAATATATACAAACCATTCAATATTAAAAGTGCAACGTGCAAATCAACAATAGTATATCCCAAAACATAACGTTCATTAAATACATCAACAGGTTTACGTGTAAAATGTTGAAGGCACTTAAAAAACGCAAAGTGGTGTTAAGCGAAAAGGCACTTGAAAGCAAAGACAAATACATGTCTCGTGGTAAAGCCTTAAACTATGTTTGTAGGCTGATATAAAAAACATTGTTGCATTTATGAATGACAATAAAGGAAACTGTTGACCTTTTGTAGACTAACTTTTATCACCAGTTAAACCAGATAAAACAAAGAAAACACCAAACACTTGTGAGGATTCTTCCATTTTGTAAATATAGGTATGAAAAAGAAAGTTACGGTGATAGGCCTACAGTAGGCCTATATGGATAATTGAGATATATCTAAGAATGATAAATTAGGTAACATGACTACAGCAGCAGCACTGATTAAAAACATGATTGACGATGTATTTTACATGTGTAGATGAGGTTGGATAAGTTCTGGACTTTATTTGATTTTATGTAGGTTGAATGAATTAATCTATTTATCTATCCATCATTAGGCCTATCTATCTGTCTATCCGTCTGTATGTAAAGGTTGTATTTATGTTCATGTTAATGCATGATTACACATGATACTCTTTAAAATAATTACTGGGCAGGTGGAACAGATCGGGTATAGTGACCCTGTTCAGAGTTGAATTAAAAAAGTTTTTTGTTTTTTTTCCACTGGAGAGTGGCTTAAGAGCCGCAGGTTGCCGACCCCTGCTCTAGGGTCTAGCTGCCGCGTTGTCTGATTACAGTTTAATTCATTTTTCACAATTTTGCTCTCGTTTTGAAGACTAATCACCACGCCATTCGTTTCAATGGGAATCGAGACGCTCTATAGTTTCAACATAAAGTGTCATTTATATGTTGTTGTCCCAGCCTCTATACCACAGATAGGCTACTACAGGGTCTAGGCTATAGCATATAACCGCGTTTTCTAATTATAGTTTAATGCATTTTTCACAATTGACCAGCTCTCTTTTTGAAGGCTCAACAGACAATTAGACTGGAACTACTTAGCAGGTGTCCATATATCAGGGATTAATGTACACCCTGCAGCCAATCAGAATAGAATATTCCAAAAAATACAAGCGGCGTATTGATCTGCTATTTGATGACGCTGTGCTCAGTCAGCAGCAAGTAGGCTTACAACCCAGAGTGGTAGATATAACCTCTCTCTATAGCCCTGTTACAACCGACAAGTCAGCGGGCAACCTGCCGGGTTACTGGCTGCCCTCCTCCCAGCCAATCAGAATCAAGCATTCTTAAACGAATTAGAATAATGATGTCTTATTGATGATCCCATGTTATTGGAATGGGTGCTTAGATGTTGTGCGATGTGTCATGATTATCTGAGGGGGTTCGGGACCTTAACATAACATGAGAATGTTTTTAGTGCAACTGACAGAAAGACATGTAATTGTCATTTTAGGCAATAATTTATTAAATTAAACCGTAGCATTTTAAGTGCAATCTTTATTTATAATATGAAAATATAAGGCTTTAAATAAAAGTAATAAGTCAAAATTAGATAAAAATAATAATGCATATATTTCAGCTTTCTTTAGACCTCTTCTTTTCAGGATTTCTTTTCTCGCGGGGACAACGGGGTGGCCATCCTCTGGCCAATGGTGGCCATGGCCCCCTCTGGCTCCCACGTGGCCCCCACGTGGCTACGCCCCTGTGTCTTTCGCTTGGAACGTAGGGGTGTCAAACGATACTGATGCCGGCCCTGAAGCCCAATGCGTGGATGAAGTCTGTCAGTGTTTGTCTGATCATGTTTCTGTTTCTGATTGTGTCCATGCATGTTTGTTCTGGTTTGTTTGTGTAGTCATCAAATTAGCAGTTGTCTACATTTTTTGGATGCACTTTCCCCTTGTAATTTATTATTCTGACTGTTTTAGTGTGTTGTGGATGCCTGGCCTATTGCAGTACAACTGAACCCCTAGACTCCTAGACTTTTCTCATAATTATGCCACCCATTGCCCTCCTAATCATCCCTGGAAGTGGGGATCCCCCATTCTCGTTCCTTCTCAAGTTTTCTTGCTTGCTCGCTAAGGGAGTTTTTTCTTGTCCTCGGGGGGCTAGGGTCAGGGGCGTGTCATAAATATATGGCCTATTAAGCCCTTTTGGGGGGGAGGGGGCTATCCTATCCTGACATGGCATCAGGTGCCAACATACATTTTGATTTTGTTTGTGGTGGCCAGGTACTGCGTGATGTTGTACTCGTAGTCACCGCCGTGCACGGACCTGTACTGGCCGGCCCCGGCGTTGTTCTCCCAATAGTGGTCCCAGTTCCCGTGTTTGTCCGCCCCGTATCCGAACACGCTCACCTGCAACAAGCAGGGGAAAAAAAATGGCAGCTGACTTAAAGAGGGCAACGATTGGCATATGGAGCACGTATGCAGATAACGACAGTGTTATCTTCCATAATGCGATATTCATATCATATACTTTACTACTTTATTGTGCAACCCTAAGTGTCAAATAATGAGGCGCATACTATTCTCAGCATTCTTTACTGCATGCAGAAGTTGAATCGTTCCCTTCAATGGACAGCGAGCAAGTAGGAGCGACTTAAGCCCATGGATGAGACCATTTGCATAAGTAACACATTTTATCTCACCTCATCACATATGTGCAGTGCAAACATCAAGCTGAAGAAGCCTGTGGAGGGATAGCGTCCGTGTTTGTCCAACCAGTTGTCATAGGCGTACTTCATGAACTCCGGACTGTAAATCTGCACCTGCAAAACAGCAACGTTCATCATCCCATCAGATCACATCAGTATTCCAGCCTAATCCGCTGCAAACGGGAAGAGACGGAGGATAGGATACCTAGGTCCTTTGGAGTGGCGGTATCGCTCACTAGTTGGGGTCCCTGGGGGGGAGGGAACTCTATACAATACCAACAGCCCCGCTAGACTCATACTGAACATCACCACGTACCTTCGCTCTGTTTGCCTGTATCGTCGGCGGGACACGTCGATATGTTCTGCAATAATGCACAGAGAAGAAAATACTCTTAATTGTGACCTTGAATTATCTTAGCTGTCTGAAACAAATTGTTGCAGCAACATTCCACCCATTTTTCTATATTTAGCTTAATATACACGTGCAATCATCAAATAGGCTACATTTGGTAATTGGAAAAGTATTCAACTATTCAATGCATGTCATGGTACACTGGTTAAACCAATCTGAATGAAAAGCATATTACGCAGAACACTAAACATGGATTCTGACAGTTTGGTAAGTTCCTTATTTAACCAGCCTATTTTGTGGATAATATTACTGCTAATATGCTAAATGGGGGTAATTTTGCATTTCCAAGTTCAACATTGATGCAAAATATTGGAATATGTGTAAGCTGAAAAAAAGTTGAAACAAAAAAAGTTGAATCACATCACAGCCATACACAAACATACAAAAGACACAACACAAAACTAGATTAACACAGCTGCTTGGTAAACAGCAGTCACTCATTACCAGTTGCTTTATAAACAGCCTTTCCTGTACATGATTAAGCAAGTGATATCTTATCACTAAACAATGCAAATCTGTCTGCTGCTTTGTTGAGCCAGGCCTTTATAACAGAGGTGTGTCAGTCAGCTGGATCAGCTGGATGCACTGGAATGGATAACCAAAACACAATACTCCCATTATAATGAGAGAGCCATGCCTACTTTCAACCATTTTATCCCTCTGTGAATCTGCCCTCTCGTTGACATGAGAGGGCGGAAAACGTAAGTTACGAAGGTAACTATGGATCTGTGAGACCGAGGGATGGCCGTCACTACGGTCTAAAAAAGGAATGATTACCTAGGTGATCATTCTTTTTAGTGACGGTCAGAGTGAGGTCGAAACAGATCCATGGCACGCACGCGTCCCCCCACTCAGTGTTCCATCCATTTATCCCATCGCTCCAGGACCCTGCGCATTAACTCACTGTTTGATATGGCCAGTGGTGAAGGCACTCATGAGCCACTGCAGGTCAAGGATCTTGTATGGGATCAGCACGAGACTGGTGTTGGGGTCCAAGTTCTTGGCGCTCTCGGGATACATAAGATGGTGGGTGGTACGGGCCCCAACATCGTCTTCAAACCCCTGGGTAGGACCCTGGTTCATTCTGCAAGTCCATCAATTTCCATCAGTGTGGTTCTGATACACTTTACAGTTAGAATAAAGAATAGACAGGACAAATCATGGCGCAAACAAATTCAATGTAAAAACAAACCAAACAACCAGACAACCTAATGTCCAATTTTTGTAGATCACACTAGAAGTCCTAAAAATCTTCTATGACCATTTTTTAATCTACCGCATATACTGTATATAGATATTGGTAGATCTATGTAGATGTGTGTGTGTGTGTATATATATATATCTCCTCGGTCTCATAAACTATAAGCCAGGGTACTATTAATTTGTCATTTGTCCTGACCTTTCTCAGTAGAGTATAATAAAAGAATGGTTGTTCTTTTATTGGACAACTATTAGCCAACATGGGCAATCTTGTTGGCTCATGCCATGACATTGACACTGACACTGATGTCATATCGTGAGCTATCAACAACAAGCTTTGAACTTTAACCAAAGAAGATTGACTTCAGGTTCCCACCAAGTTGAACGTCTGTAGCCTTTTGTGAAGATTACTTTTTATTGATTGAATAATGGCAGCGAATATTCGCAAAAGTGACTTCCACAAGCATATTATCCAATAGCTAAATATTTTTTTACTGAATAAAACAATATATATCTTTGACCAAGTCTACTTATGAGCATGTGTGACAGAGTAGGCATGTTTTTTCTGGTTTGTGTAGTGTAGTGGAGTGTGGGTTGCTGCCACTGTCACGTCTCGCCCTCATTCATTTATTTAACCAGGAAAGTCCCATTGAGATTAAAAAACTATTTTTCAAGGGAGTCATGGCCAATAAAAAAAAAAGCAAAAAAAGGCAGCAAAAGTTACACGTTATTTATGTTATTTTTCTCATTACTTCCTGTTCACCTTATCTTACCACATCTTAATTAATCCCCTTGCCCTTGTGTTACCACAACTTTTGCTTCACCTCTCTCAGTCCCCCTCTAGTGTATTAAGGTGTGGTTCCCGCCCTCTGTGCCAGCTCATCTTTGTTCTTCCGTGTCAAACATTCCCATATTACCTGTAGCGATATTCATGATTTAGAAATCATATCTTTACTCGGTATGGAATTATCTAAGGGTCTGATCGCAAGCAATAACATGATGGCACTCTTACATTCTTTTTAGATAAAGGTATGTCAGGAAAATGGGGGTATAATTTACCCTAAGCAGATTGCCTAGGGTTTACTTTATCTTTTTTGTCCATCTTTCAGATGGAAGGATTAAAGGACTCACTCAGAATGGAATTTCCCTAAAGCTTTCCAACTCACCAATATGGCAGCCAATTGAATAAGGCAAATGTTTTGTTGTATAGGCCTACTGTATTTTGAGGCATTGACATCTTTCATGCTATACTAATATATAATATAATACTAATAATATTAATACCTTATGACCAGGTCATTAGAGTCGATCATCCTTCCGTAATAAGAGCCCTTGAGGTTCCCCGAGTTGCCCACGACAGAACAGCTGCGGCAGCGGTCGGGGCCTGCGTCCCGGTACAGAGACTCGCCCGGGAACATGGAGAACACTTCCTTCATCACATGGCTGAAGTTGGCGCCGCCGCGCGACGACTGCAGCCTCTTAGGACGGTAGTGGGAGAGGGATAACAGAGAGGATGAAGGACCAGGGCAGATGTTTGATCGGTACGTCTATACCGATCAGTGGAAAAACAGTATGTTTTGTGAATCGATGAAATCCGATTCCATTGGATAGCATCAGTCAAAATCAGCTGAGAGGAAATCTGGAATACGTTTTTGACTTTCAATAACAGCTGTAATCGTTTTTATATCCACGCACAGACCAAAGAATTGACTTGATAATAAATTACTTGTTTTTGTAAAATTGTACCCGCACATGAATGTACTTAAAATCCTCTTGACATTTTAAATCCTCTTGACATTATTAACGGATCAAAGTATCAAGACAATCAATAATTTAAATGTGCGCCTGTAAGAATTTGGGGCAGCAGAGGGTAGATTAAGCCAGCCATAAATGTTTGAACACACCCTTTAAACATCCTTGTTGAATATTGCAGTTGAAATTGCGCTAACCCACACCTTAAGATATTTTTTTAGGAACTGACACACCCGTTACAAAAACACCTGAGTCATTCTGGGGGAAGAGTGTTTTGTGAGCCATTTTAATTTAAGACTCTAAAAAGTCCCCTCATCTGCCATTTCCATTTAGCTTCTTGCCCTTTGGCATCAGGGCCCAAAACCCATCTGGCTACGGTTCTGCTGCTGATCCCCCCACCAGCTTCTTCGAGAGCACTGGTGACACGAGGCAACTATGCAGTCTTTTTAGTTACTCCTCTTTTTTTTTACATTCTGAGTTTAAGGTCAACATGATGAGCTCATTGTCAGTGGTTTCCTTGACAATAAGAAACAGAAGTAGATGTTGTGAATAAAAGAAAGATAACATATGGTTATAGATCAAAAAGATCTATATACACTATAAATAGAAAGAAATGTATTACTACTTGAGCCATGTCTCACCATCCACCAGTTGAAGGCCCCCTTAGGCAGTGTGTAGTTCTCCTTCGTCAGGAGAGGGTAAACAGATCTGTTGAAGCGCTCAGAGAACCATTGGTGGCCCTGCGTCTCGGCCAAACATTGGACCGGACACGCGCACAGATCCGAGGGCGAGGGCCCCACCAGCAGGTAGGAAGCCTGCTTGAAGAGCAGCTTGGTATCCGGGAAGGGGTAGATGAACAGCAGCGTGGTGAACGCTAGGACGCTCAGCACAATGATCTTGATCCCGAGACACCTCCTTCCGAGCATGGTTGTGGTTCTATAGATACACAATATTTCACAACAATTAAAAAATGATAAAAAAAATTAAATGGGGAAAAAAACAGTATTAAATTAAAAGTCAGAATCTCCTTAAAGCACTGTCCAAAGTGAGTAAAAATCGGCAGTGCATCAAAACTGCCCCGACGTACAGTGAACTGGCTTCTGTCTGGGAGGGGGGGGCTCGTCTCTCAGCCCTGCTGTGATTCCCCGGAGGTCGACGGCTCTAGGGTCTTCTTCTCTGCACTGTAAATAGACAAACACGTGATTTGATCAAACATTAACATGGACAAAAACACTTTGAGGTCATTAGAAAAAAATTTCAACCCCCCCACTCGGCTTACATCGCTGTGGCAGACATTCACTCCTCCGTTAACTTCTTACATGTGTCAAACTGCCCTTGACTCGCATTGACTTCATTCAATGACTCAATGACTGCCTGCAGGCCACCTCCCTTAGACTGGGAACAATGCCATGGGATGTATTCATAGCGACAATGAACCTTGCGCTGCACGAAAAACCGGATATTCTCCCTGGCAACCACCTGCCTACTCCACCGGACGTTTACAGCCTGTTCAAATGGTCCTCGCCCACAACTGGGCAAACCCGTCCTTCATAATAACACTAGTCAGACTAAAATCATTTAAAGTAATGTATTTAATTATATATAATTATAAAGGCTAAAAAAGTAATGTCTTTAATTATATTTAGTATAAACTACTTGCGAGGAACATTATGTTGTAATTGTTATGTTGATACAGTTTAGCAGACGCTTTTATCCAAAGTGGCTTACATCGGTTACAGTTTTTTCCTATCGTTTTCGGTCATGTACCCATACTATGGTCACTTTTCCCTATCACTTAACACAGTGGGCTTTAGAGACACACACCTCTGCATATCTGTTAACCTTTGGTGCAAAATGCACTACAACAACCACACCACAAACAATGCTGCCATAACTTAACACGTGTTTCCTCTCAGAACACTATGACCTAAAAAACACTAACATCTTGAAGCATTGCCAATTGCATACATAAAATGTTGCTGTGTCCTCCAGTTTGGCATAGATTTCCTGTAGTGTTGCATTGAAAAAAAGAGAAAAAACACAGACAGACACTTCTTTGGACTACAGTAATAAAGTTTGTAATATTACAGTATGACAATCCAAGCCAAGTATCTGCTGACGTGTTCATGTCGGTTTACCTCCCACAAAAATGTCACAATTGAGTGTGGTAAATGTACTGTAATTGTAAATACAGTAAATACTGTAAGTGTTTTATGAGAAACTGAGAATAACAATTTTCAGTTTTTGTAATGCAAAATATTATTTTCAACGAGGCACAAATTACATGTAAAACACCTGAGTAGGTCTTTAGCTGAGTAGGTCTTTAGCTGAAATGACCACCAGGTGTTTTGCATTGCAAAACTTATCCTCTGTGTTTTGTACAGATCATTGTATGTAGTGTTGCTTTTACGTAAAAAAAGTAATTCCATGCCAATTCACCAAGAACTATGGTGCACAGGGGGAAAAAAAATCTAAATTACTGTAAAATAAAATAAATAAACTATAAACTAAATATTTTTTCTTATTCAAA
>OOFH01091719.1:2308-16480 GCA_900323355.1 Merlangius merlangus
CCCCCCCCCCGTGGACATACCCCAATGTTATACATTTAATGGAACAGTTCAATAGAAACTATTGGTGGAACCACGGCATGCAAGAACATTTTTGAGGAGTTATTGGGATGTTGTTTGTCCGTGGAATTGAGTGTGTGCTGTCCTTCTGTTCCCCTCCCCACCACAGTGAGGGCTGCAGGAGGGAGAACACTATGAAGAACGTGGGATGTCGGAAATATGCCTTTAACTCTCTCCAGCTGAAGGCCTTCCCTAAGCAGTACCGCCCGCCTGAGGGAACATACGGCAAAGTAGAGACCTAAGGGGATGTTTTTATTAGAGTCGATGTGGAGGTGGAGGACAATGGCACAACACAAACTATATAAGAACACAAAATGGAAACACTTGGGTTTTGTGCTTAGTCACTGTTTTATAAGGTCAAAGTTTAAGTGGCAGTAATACTGTTCAACTGATTATTCTATTGCAGAGCCCCAGCCTCCCTGTAGTTAAAACCAGAACATTCCTTCCTATATACTGATAACAACAAGCAACACTATTCAGAGATGTAGCTTTCTCTATTGCATAGTAGCAGTATCATCTGGGGATCGTTCTAAATTCAAGGGTTTATTTATTTCACTACTTCTGTAGATGCCTCATCTCAAATGACATGAAACAATAGCTTGGAAACAGTAGTTGTCTTATGATGTACAATAACAAAAGAACAAACGGCATTTAACTCATTTTAGCAAAGTGTTTCAGTTAGGGAGGGCCATATGGAAAATTGTGTACATGTAATGGTTCATTTTAGCCTTAGTTTAAGTTTTTTTTTTGGTGCTTTCTTTCCTTTAACATGAACTTCTCTGCAAATCTATCTCTGTCTCTCTAATTAGCACCTATAGCATGACTTATGTCTGATATTTTCTGATACTTGAAGCCTCATGCTATGAAGCCACCTTCTTTGAATGACATCCTCATATAATGTGACATCTGAGAACTTCAAACATAGACAGAGATGGTCATATTATCACAGGTTAACGTGCAGTGGGGACTTTACAATTATTTCAACAGAAAGATGATTTGAAATCAGAATGATAACTAATAATTACTAATAAATTATTAATAATGGGAATTGGAATTGGAATAGACTTTTTAAAAAGGTATTATTCATCCATCCTTTTAACTGGCTTAGTAGTTATTGAATTGTGTTTAATTTTTGAGATATTAACTGCACGTAGAAAATTAAGAAACCTGCACAATGTTTCAATGGTAAAATAATGTTCTTCTTATACATTTCCACCTCACAGTCTTTCTGGTGTCACTTCACCAATAATGGCCAATGTATCTTAATGTAAATTACTGAGGCACATACATTTATTTTGAAAGTTTTATTTGGCTTAAACAATTTATGCTGAGCCCTTGGGTTGTTACAAAATAAGTGGTTGAATGCTATCGCACTATGTTTTCAAGTTGTATTTTTATTTGAACAGTTGTAAATGTAAACTGCGGTGTAGGCCTGTATTGTGGTTATGCCCGCACTTGCACAGATGTGCAAACTGGAAACTAGTAAATAATTAATAAAGGATATTCAATGCAAAATCTTTATTGTAATAACTTCAATGAGTCAAAAATACCAGAAAGCTAGACACACATTTAAAAGCCTATTATCTGTCATTACTAACATTCAGAGGTTTAACACATTTACATTTTACATGAACTCTGAACAGGTGGGTTTTGAGTCTTTTGCGGAAGCTGGTGAGCGACTCTGTGACCCTGACATCGGCAGGGAGCTCGTTCCGTCACTGAGGACCCAAAACACAGAAGAGTTGTGACTTCGCTGATCGACCTTTGCTTGCTCTTAGCGATGGCGGTATCAGACGTCCAACTGAGGTAGTTGAGCGGAGGGATCGAGCTGGGGTGTGTGGCTTGACCAACGCTTGGAGGTAGGCAGGGGCAGTTCGACCGCCTTGTATGCCAGTACCATCATATTGAACACTATTAACAGTGTGTGTCCAGGTCGCCGTGTAAATGATGGTGTTAATGTAAATTATGTCTATCTTTGTCTATCTTTACCATTCCGCCCACTCCCAATATAACTGTTTGTTTACCTGTGTTCGAGAGATGCTCCATGAACCACCTCCAGAACGCACGCTCGTTTGCCTTGTGTCTCTGTTGGAATGAACCACGTGCTGAACATTTACCACTCTCCGAGTCATAGCCTACCTAGCCCGACAGGGCCAAACCACAAAGGATCAAAATAGTCATCTGTTCTGACTCTGTTGCTGCTCTGAAGAGGGGGCTCAGCCTGATACATTCTGACATTCTAACTGGGTTTTTTAGAATTGGATTTAGATCTAACGTCACCTTTTGCTTGGTTCCGGGACACCCTGGGGCTGTGGGGAATGAGCCTGTGGATCAGAATGCAAAACAGAGTTTGAGTAGAGAGGTAGGCCTAGATGTTCATATATCCTGGAGGAGAGTGGAGCTGAGAGAAATAATTAAAGAGGGCTTAATGATGGAATGGCCGAGAGGGCGGGAAAAAGAAAGCAGGGGGTCGACACTATTTCTCTTTACAATCTCAAGTAAAAAAAAGATGTACCTGCACTTTTCAGTCCCATAGGGATTCAGTTAAACTGTGTAGATTAAGGCTGGGTCACTGTGGGCTAAATCACTTTATGTTTATTGTAGGAAAACATCTCTCTCATCTCTCATCGTCATCCGCTTATCCGGGGTCGGGTCGCGGGGGCAGCAGCTCAAGCAGGAAAACATGTGTCTGGTTTATGTGAATGTGGGAGACAGTAAAACATGTTTTTCTGGAGTGTAGAAAATATAGTACAGAAAGACATACATTGTTTGATAGACTGTTAGGACTTGGAGTTCAGGCTTTTTCTGTTTCTTCGTTGTTTGGACACTTTGAGGACCATAAATTGATCTCCAAGGAAATTTTGCAATTCCTGCACAATACAGGACTGTATGTAAAAATGGAGTTCGACATCGGACCTGTGGAGGGCAGTAATAAACTGCCGGAATATCGGAGAAGAGAGAGAAGGAGAAGGAGAAGGAGAAGGAGAAGGAGAAGGAGAAGGAGAAGGAGAAGGAGAAGAAGAAGAAGGAGAAGAAGAAGAAATGGCGGCCGGAAGAGACTGGAGCTCTAACGTTTAAGAAAGTTCATAGTTCAGAGAATCTTTCAGAGGAGGCCCGGCAGTGCAGAACCAGAACCATAATGAAAAATCCAAGAATTGTGGCGAGTGCAGCAATGTCAGGTGGTCCCTTAGACCTACACTTCAGTATATTTGAGCTGAAGATGGCAATTGTTAGTGCTTGTCAAACCACTCCTGGGAAAGATGGTGTTTGTTATACTATGTTGAAACACATGACAGAGAACTCACTATCCATAGTGTTAAAATTGTTTTAACAGGATTTGGGATTCTGGACAACTTCCATCAGTGTGGAAACAAGCAATTATAGTTCCTGTTCCAAAACCAGGGAAAGTCACCCCTCAGATCCATCTAGTTATAGACCTGTTGCATTAACACCCATTTTTGCAAGATAATGGAGGGACTGGTAAAGCTCTTGTCTCCTTGTCAAAGTGGGTTCCGTAAGGGTCGAAATACTATGGATTCAGTACTGTGCTTAGAATCCGACATCAGGAAAGCACAGACTAACAAGGAGGTAGTAGTTGCCGTCTTCTTTGATGTAGAATTGGCTTATGAAATACTCTGGAAGGAAGGACTACTTATTAAGTTAAAATCATTGGGAATTGGTGGTAGAGCATATAACTGGGTTTACAATTTTTTACTTGATAGGATAATTCAAGTAAAAGTAGGCACAGAATACTCAAATGTTCATGGGATGGAGGATAAAACTCCACAAGGAAGCGTTTGTAGTCCATTGCTGTTCAACATCATGATAAAATACATTTTTTCTCTGGTTCACCAAGGTGTGGGAAAGTCTTTGCATGCAGATGACGGGGCTTTGTGGATAAGAGGCCGCAATGTCTCTTTTGTGAAAAGAAAAGTTCAAGCTGCGGTGGGTCATGTGGAGAGATGGACAAAACAATGGGGATTCAAACTGTCTGTGGCAAAAGCTCAGGTGATCTGTTTTTCTAGACAACATAAAATTACACCCATATCAATAAAACTGTATGAACAACCCCTTGAACAAGTTGAAACGATCAGATTTCTTGGTGTATGGTTTGACCAAAAGCTTACATGGAACACTCACAAAACAAAGGTTCAGAATAAATGCAAAAAGGTCATTAATATACTTTGTTGTTTGGCAGGACAGGAGTAGGGAGCGAGTATAGATCATCTCTATTCAAAATTATATCTGGTACTCATGAGTAGGGAGTATAGCTTTCATGTCAGCAGCAGACATACCTCTTAAGAAACTGGATGTGTTACAAGCGCAGGCCTTGAGAATCTGTAGTGGTTCGTTTAAACATCTCCAGTGTCAGCAATGCAGATTGAGATGGGAGAAATGCCTCTGAGAATAAGAATTAAGCTAATGCTTGCATACTGGGTTAATCTTCAGGGGCACTGTGATGCACATCCTGCAAAGAGCGTTTTGAAAGACTGCTGGGAACACAATGAGTCTCATCTCATGAGCTTTGGATGGGTTAGTGATGCTAAAGCAGCAACTGTTGGGTTATGTCAAATACAGTATAGTTCTACAGTTTCATTCTCATCAATTCCTCCCTGATTATTCCCCTTGCCAAGTGTTTACCTCAATATGCAGCTGGAATTGAAGAATAATTCCAAACATCTTCCAGTGTGTCGCATAGTCAAGAACTATTTTGATCAGCATTTCACAATCTCAGTATTCATTTTCACAGATGGCTCCAAAGATCCAGTCAAAGGGAGAGCAGGTGCAGCAGTATTGATCCCGGCGAGTGATACTTGCATTAAGAAAAGGGTATCAGACCATGTATCTGTATACACCACACACGCCAATATCACTGCTGTTGGCAGTGATATTGGCATTACAGTGGATAGAGGAGAAGGATATACTCAACACAGTTATTGCTTCTGACAGGTTTCTGCTCTATACAGCATTTGATCAGGAAGGTCAGCATTTAAAGTGGATCTAATCAATGAAGTATTTCTTATAATGTACAGACGGCAAATGAAGGGCATATTCACACGTTTTATCTGGGTTCCTGCTCATGTTGGTGTGAAGGAAAATGAGCAAGTGGATATTCTGGCCAAACAAGCACTCAAGATATCACATGTAGACCTACAGGTTCCTCTGAGCAAAGCTGAAGTAAAATCCTTCATCAAGATATATGCACAAAATACGTTGCAGGAGCATTGGGGCATGAGTGAAACAGGTAGACATGCGTACAATTACAAAGACACGTTGGTGATAGAAATTCTTCTAGAGCCCAAGACTAAAGAATTTCATTGTCAGCGACTGCTCTGTAATTGTTGTGCATATGACAATAAAACCATCTTGAATCTTGATGGGAGGGAGGTGGGCTTCAGACGTAGGGATGAACATATAATCACTCGTCTCAGAATCGGTCATACAGGTTTGAATTATTCATTGCATAAAATAGGCAAGCATCCAACTGGGAAATGCCAACACTGTTACCAGCCAGAAACTGTTGAGCATGTATTAGTTAATTGTAATGAGTACAAGGCCCAGAGAGATCACCTTTTTCTGACACTAGGCAGAACACACAAACTTTTCCTTATCAGGGCTTTTGGGGAAAACAGCAGGCAATGCCTATCACAACATTATTAAGTTCCTAAGGGAAATAGATGTAGCAGAAAGAATCTAGGTTTTGTTTGTTTGTTTTATTTTATTTTTTATTTTATTATTTTATTTATTTATTTTCTTTTTTAACATTTTAAGAGAGCACCCAACTATTTTAATTAGGAAGGAAAATTCAGAAAACCCATTGGATCTGCCTCTTACTATGTTTGAGTTGAGGAAAGCCATTATATCTGCTAAGCAGACTACTCCAGGGAAAGACCTGGTTTGCTACAAAATGTTAGCAAATATGACGGATAATACACTATACTGAGATTATTTAATAGCATATGGGATTCTGGGCATCTTCCATCAATGTGGAAGCAATCAATAATAGTTCCTGTCCTTAAGCCAGGGAAAGAACCCTCTGATCCTTGTAGCTATAGGCCTAGCGTTAACATCGCAACTGGGTTAAGTTATGGAGAGGATGGCCACAGAAAGAATAACCTACTATATGGAAAGCAAAGGTCTCTTCTCTCCCTATCAGAGCGGTGTCCGTAAGGGCCATAATACAATGGATTCAGTCTTAGGTTTAGAGCCTGACATTAGGAAAGCACAGACCAATAAGGAGATAGTAATTGCAGTAGGCCTATTCTTTATAGAAAAAGCCTATGACATGCTCTGGAAGGAGGGTCTGCTAATTAAGTTAGAGTCCATGGGAATAGGTGGTATGGCATACAACTGGATTTTGGATTTTTTATTTGACAGGAAGATACAGGTAAGAGTAGGTACAGAGTATTCCGAAACATATACAGTGGAGAATGAAGGAAGTGTGTGTAGCCCATTATTGTTTAACATCATGATTAATGACATATTTTCAAATACAGAGCAAGGTATAGGCAAATCCTTATATTCGGATGATGGAGGATTATGGGTCAGAGGACGTAATATTTCACATGTCAAAGCAAAAATGCAAGCAGCAATAACGAAGGTGGAAAAGTGGGCAAATGAATGGGGTTTTAAAATATCAGTGGCAAAGACCCAAGCAATCTGTTTTTCTCCATTATCCTTAAAACTTCATGAACACCCACTGGAGCAAGTCAAAACTATATGATTTCTTGGGGTATGGTTTGATGAAAAGTTAACATGGAAAGTGCATATGAACAAAGTAGAGAACAAGTGTAAAAAGGTTGTTCATTTTCTTCTCTGTTTATCAGGACAATCCTGGGGAGCAAGCAGAGCAGCTTTGCTTAACATACTGGGCACTTATGAGGTCTGGATTTGATTATGGCTGCATAGTGTATATATCTTCAGCAGAATCCAACATGAAGGCCTTAGACGTACTGCAAGCTCAGGCTCTGAGGATCTGTGGATCTTTTAAGACATCCCCTGTACCAGCAATGCAGGTGGAACTGGGTGAAATGCCACTAGGATTAGAAGAATCCAACTGATGCTAACTTACTGGGTTAACCTTAAAGGGCAATATGCTGATCATCCAGCGAAAAATATTTTAAATGACTGTTGGAGCATAACAAGTCCAATTTCAGAAGCTTTGGGTGGATAGGTGATGCTAAAGCAGAGAGTTTAGGGCTACACCAGTTGCAGTATAGTCCTGTTGTTTCACTATCATCTTCAGCCATGGTTTTTCCCACTACCTTCGGTAGACATGGGTATTCATTTGGAAATCAAAAATAAACCAAAAGAGGTGACAGACCATAGTAGCCTACAGAATTATAGGCCTATAGAGTTGAATTTCTCATGCCATACATACATATTCACTGATGGGTCAAAAGATCCAAAAAGAGAGTGTGCTGGTTCAGCAGTACACATTCCAGCAAATGGTGTGAACATTCTGAAAAGAATAGATGGTAACTTATCTGTGTACACTACAGAGTTAGCAGCGATCTGGCTGGCCCTGGAATGGATAAAAGAAAACAAAATTCCCAACACCGTTATCCTCTTTCTTAGATAGCTATTCAGTTCTGCAAAGCATACAGTCAGGTACATCTTTCAGGGTTGACCTCATCAATGAAGTGTACAATACATTATTCCATTTTTAGGAGGAATAGTAATTCATTTTCTTTGGGTAGCCTACCAGCGCATGCTGGTGTTGAGGGCAATGAGCAGGTGGACAAGTTAGCCAAGTAAACGCTCAAACATCAATAGATAGATTATCAAATCCCTATAAGTAAGGCTGAGGTCAAGGTTCTTATAAAGAATCATGCTAAGTCAATCTGGCAGGAATACTGGGATGACATTGAAAAGGGTAGACATCTATATAACATCCAAAAACAGGTAGACAAAGGAATAATGGAAGGTAGAGGTAGGAGCGATGATAACATGATAACCCGTCTAAGCATTGGTCACACAGGGCTTAACTATACACTTAAAATAATAGGTAAACATTCCACAGGAAACTGTGATTACTGTAGCCAGCTGGAAACGGTAGAGCATGTTTTATTTCACTGCAAACAGTACGAGGACAAAAGAAGAACCTTTGTCAGTCATTAAGCACTGTGGAAAATATCAGTTTTAGTCTATCTGGCATCTTGGGTAAGGCATCTAGCCACATATATCATCTTGTTCTCAGGTTTCTCAAAGAGACTGGGCTAGCCCAGAGGATATCATTTATTATTACCCCAGTCCAGTTGGTGGCGGTAATGCTCCTATGGAGCATTTGGTTTGGCAACCGCTATATAACCCTAAAGAAGAAGAAGATCTTGGCTCTCATGCAACCGCTTTAAAACCCAAATTAAGTAAGAGGAGATCTTGGCTCTCAGGCAACCGCTATAAGAAGTAGAAGGGGAAGATCTTGGCTCTCAGGCGTCGTCTTTTTGTCGAATTTAGTCTACTGAAAGAATCTTGTAGCTTGAAGGTATGAGAACGCTGATCCATTGTCTCCCAGTTATTAACTAAAAGTCAATGACTAGGATAGGTTTAGAAGGTGCTTAAAGTTGTCATAGATGTTGTTGAAGTAAGTGAACCTCGACTCACTGATGCGCTATATTTCATTGTTATAAATCTGTAACTGCATCTTTTTCATATAGGCGAACGGTGATTTCAGTTTCATTTTGGATATTTTATTTTTGACATTCCATAAGCGGTATATCTCCCTCTCGGAGATACCGCGTATGTAGGCCTAACAACGCCCCAACGCAAATCGAGGCAATGTATTTTACTGATTTAACTATGATTGAGAGACAAAACCAAGGTTGTAAAAAATCCAGTCTTTTTAAATTGTTTTGACAACTGAAGGTGACCTATCTTTGTTGTATGCATTAATTTATATCTCAACGGACTATGGACTACGGGTTATCTTTTGATCAATAGCATAGTAGTCATGAATTCACAAATCGGTCGATTTCATTCATGTTTTCTTCCATAACTTATTGAAACGACATAGCTCTAACCTGGAGCAAAGTTTTGCAATACTACCATTAAACTTTTGGTCTCCATCTTTTCCAGGTTTGGAAGACCCTGTTTCCGGTTTGTTGCAAGACGTTTGGTACAAACGCCTCCTTCGCTGTCAACAACAGGTCTGTTTGTTAATAATTGATTTAATCTTGTGCAATGTTCTGCTTGTGGTTAACCAATATGTTATGACTGTGTCAAGGATTCATCATGAGAAAGAAGCTTCTGATTGACGTGGACTGCGGGGTGGATGATGCTCAAGCCATCATGATAGCGCTGGCGGCTCGAAACGTTAAGGTGGTGGGCATCACTTGTGTCCATGGAAACACCAACGTGGAAAATGTGTGTAAAAACACCCTGCGAGTCCTGAAGACCTGCCATGAACTTGAGGTATACGGTCTACTGCACCATCAACAACCCTGTCCTTTCAACTTCTGATCACTGGTCCACCAGGCAAAACAGAAAATGTAATGGTTCAAGGTGCATTCAGGGAAGAAGGCCTAGCTTAATTTGGCCTGAGTCAGCTGCTTGCTACATTGTGACAGATAACAAGGTTTTAGACTCGGTTTAGGTTTTAGGGAATAGACTCAAGTTTAACACAAAGATGGTTTGAAACACACAAGCATGTTGCTCTGAAAAATGTTCTCTTTTATTTTTGTTTGGTTACCATCAACTTGCATTAATGTTGAATAGTGGTGCTGTGGAAATTGCATTTGATGAAAGATACAATTTCACACGTTGAGCACAGTTGTGTGACTCGTTTATTTTCGTTAGAATAAAACCAAAAAGGGGAAGCAAAACGTGCTGCAAGAGAACATATCCCGCCTCGGGCGCTGCGTCATGAGAAGCTTGTAATCCTTAAAGGGACAGCGTCCCTGAAACACCGAGACAGTAAACGACATGCCTAACACAGTGTAAAGAACAACAAAATACTGTAGGTGAATTATGTTACACTCACTACAGTGCAACGGATAACGGATTAACGGTGATCTGTATGGATCAACCCTCACGGTTCGGGAGGCAAGTGATCCTCTGATCGGCCGACTATGCAACAACAAAAAAAAAGATTGGCGCATGTTTAAAGGACAATTCCGGTATTTAGCACATTGAGCCCCCTTTCTGGTTTGTCTAGGATGAAATATAGTGGCTGTCACCCCGAACTCTTGACTATTGGTCCTCTCTCAGGTATTTTGCTCATTTCAAATTGCCCCTGCCTACTTCACAATGGTTGACTATGGGCATTCACAAACCTGTCGTTAAAGGAGCCATATTATGGTGTTTTCACAACAAGTAAACTGAGTATTTGAGTTCCAGAAATGATGTTCTTGAAGCTGTTTGCTGGAAATAGCTTTTACGAAAAAAAATCTTGCCTACCGCTATTCCCCTCTATTTCAGTCCCTTCAGAATGCACTGTTTCTGGTGTCTGTATCTTTAATGCAAATGAGCTGCTGCCCATTGACCAATGAGCTGTCAGACTGAACCACAGCATGAAGGAGAAGGGATTGTTGCCGTTTGCAGACTTCTGGAGCTATATATCTATAATATAATATTATGTATGGGTATTTATTATATAATACATCTCATATCACAGCCAAAAGCTATGTGCCCCTGGGATATTATGAATCATAAAGACTGCGTCTGACGTCTCTGGTACTTCCACAACAAGTAAAGACTCGTAGTAGGGGATATCTCGGCCATGGTTAAGAAGAATTGGGAGAAAGGAACTTTAGCCTTCACCTGCCAGACCTGCCAGCTTCGGTGGCAGTTCAACTCACGTAGTACACCGGCCGGAGCAGCCAGAATGCTTCGGCGGCTGAACGATGGCTTTGACGGCGGCAGTCCGGCACCTCCGACGGTGTACTCTGGAGCTGGCAGGTCCTGCGGGGGGAGCTCAACTGCCATCGAAGCTTCGGCGGCAGTCTGCCGAGGGTAGCTCGGCGGCAGTCCGCCGAGGGTAGCTCGGCGGCAGTCCGCCGAGGGTAGCTCGGGGAGTACAATCCCTTTCTCCGCCATGTCTCCTCCTCTGGACTGCCGCCGAAGCTTTGGCGGCAGTCCGGCAGAGAAAGGGATTGTACTCCCGGAGCTGAGCTGCCGCCGAGTTCCCCCCACCGGAGCTGCCCTTTAAAACAACCCTAAACTTTCGTTTTCAGAAATGTGCAACATTGGTGTTTGTTGATGTTCCTAATCAAGTATCGTAGCAAAATACAGTTTCTGTCATGTTTTATTTGGCATTTTGAAAGTCCCATTGAAACGGAGACCAGACCGGAAATGGAAATGGGGCTGTTTATGTTTGGTTGGAGTCTTTTCGCTCGGTTCACCGTATCAACAGTAGGGCTAGAACCATGGACATATTATAGAATGGACACCGGATTCCAAAATGGCGCCCATTCATTCCTATGAAAACTGCTCAAGGTTGCAGGGCAACATCAAGGAGAGATTTGCTTCCGCATCATGGGAGCCTAGCCACGCCCTAGTTCATGATGTACCAGATGCAGAAATATTCATTGTTTTCTAGCATTGTTAGCGTTGTAGCATCATAGGCGAGAGGTCTGAGCGATCCATGGAAGTATAAGTTTACTTCATAAATATGAAAGATTGATCCATATAACACAGACAACATAGTAAATGTATGTAGGCCTAGAAAAAAATACAGTTCAATGTTATTGCTTAAGAAACAGATTCCTTCCATCTATTTATAAAAAATGCAATCAATAATTTATATACAAATAAATGGTTACATATCGATCAGCAACAAGGTTGGAGTAGCCTACCCACATAAATAATTGTAATATACAAACATTGTTAATTGTCACACAGCTAAACAAGCAAATGAAAAATGAAATACTGAACGCAAATGAAATGTTTATTAGGCTATTAAAACTATTAAGAAAATTATACCGTAATGCACCCGTACTTTGTCTTTGGATCTTTTGAATAAATGGATCAATACATGGTGAATCGCATTGATCGCAAGCAGAGGAACGTGAGTCACTGAGCAGCAGCTGAACCAGTCTAAAAATCCCTTATCACTAAAACACTTTTAGTAATAAAAAGTCACCACAGTGACTAAAAACCCTCAACGTCATTCATATTAAGTAAAAGGAAAAACACGAGAAAAAAACACGAGAACTTCTCGTGTCCTCGGACACGAGAAGTTAACTGAGCAGTGCACTAGGCCGCCAATGTGCAACAGCGCCCCTGGGGTCACACATTTCGGTGGGTCGCAGAATTCGGTGTAACACCGGTCCGAAACATTTGTTTCACTACGACTCCTTTCAGCTGGTCACCCCTCCTTCTCCAGCAAAAAATAACAACATAAAACTGCTAATAAAACGCTTGAGGTGCCGTTTAGAAAAGAGAAAACTTAAAAATGTTTTAACACATGGCGTAAAGATAATTATGAGCCTTTGATTGATATCCTGACCTTTTTTGCGGAGACACATTCCTGTTCCCCACTTTTATTGGAGTGAAGTCAACGGATATATCTACTTCTGGGCACCTTGAATCGAGGGACCCGTCCACAGCCCGCTTAAACAGCTGCAATACCAGGCTTGGCCGCTGAGCACTTGTGGATTGCGGAAGTATGCACTGTTGCTGGGGGGCTTGGCTAGAACCGAGCGAATAGACAACCAGCCCCCTTTTCCGCATCCGCAATGATCTCTCCCCAGGCAATGCAGACATCCTGAATTCAAAGTTGTAAATCCAGGTCTGCTGTACTTCCTTTGGATACAGGTTTTATTTACTATCCATGTTTAAAAGAAGAAGTAATAATGCCACAGTTTGCACTTTTTCAAAACCGCTGATGTAGGCTAAACAAGCTCCAACATTATTGTAGAGTTGGGTGTGGTCAATTAATTTGATTACTCCCTCTTTTGTTTTTGCGAAAGATTCCAGTATTCAAAGGGGCCGATAAGCCCATCCTTGGGAAGGGCATCGACGCAGGCCACTTCCATGGCCTGGACGGGCTGGGAGATGTCCCGGACCCTGACGCTCCAGGCCTGGACCTGATCCAGAAGGAAGGAGCGGTGTCTGCAATGATCCGACTGGTTAACGAGTACCCAGGAGAGGTGTGTGTGTGTGTGTGTGTGTGTGTGTGTGTGTCCGTGTGTCCGTGTGTCCGTGTGTGTGTGTGTGTGTATCCGTGTGTGTGTGTGTGTGTGTGTATCCGTGTGTGTGTTTGTGTGTGTGTGAACCTGCTTACGAAGCATGGGTGTGTATGTGGATGGATAAGTGAACATGGTTATTTACAATGTTATAGTAAGCAGATGTTATGGTCAGCACTGTGACTAGGGTTTTTGGTGTCCCAGATTTCTCTGGTTGCCACAGCACCACTCACCAACCTGGCTCTTGCTGTGAGGCTGGATCCATCCTTCCCGAGCAAACTCAAGGGCCTCTTCATCATGGGAGGCAACACAGAATGTGAGCAGGCGTCCCTCTCTCTCTCTCCCTCGTATCCATCTAAATTTGTCCCTCGCTGGGTTTTTCATGCATATTCTCCCTGGCTTCCAGCTCGAGGAAACACTACTGTGTGTGCAGAGTTTAACTTTGTAGCTGATCCAGAAGCTGCCTTCATTGTGCTGAACGAGTACCTGTGTCCAACTACCATTGCCTGCTGGGAGTTCACCTGCCACAGCAAACTGAGCTGGGTAACACTTCCCTGCTCGCTCACTCACTCACTCACTCACTCACACGGCAACCTCTCTCACACACACACACACACACACACACGGCAACCTCTCTCTCACACACACACACACACGGCAACCTCTCTCTCACACACATACACACACACACACACAAACACACACACACAGTGTGTGTGGCAGGTTGGTAGTTCACATTAAAACATTAGTGTATACTGATAAGTTGTGACGTATCATAATATAATATTAGTTATAAAATAAATACTGACAGATTCCCTCTACTTAATGTCATAATATACTTTACTTGACACTCAAAGACACTTCACAATGGCAATAAATAATGCATTGCTGAATTAAAGCAATGCTAAAATTAGTAGGCTACATTAAAACAAGGCTAAATGTGAATGAGTACATCGTTAAAAGTCAAAGTGTCCTTTATTTTAAACCAAAT
>OOFH01091911.1:1059-17495 GCA_900323355.1 Merlangius merlangus
CCTGCGTAGATCTCAGACAACTTGAGGAGGGGTCATCAACCTTTTCGGGGTGTAGACGCGCCAATCACCTCCACCAGAATTGCAAGTTAAAGTTGTCGGGCATGATTATGGAAAATGTCACACACATTACCACTAGGATGTTTTCGTCAATTATCAAGCGAAACAAGTGTCAGAAACAAGCTAGATTTGTGAAAAGATAGATACGATCCACACAATGTATGCACATGTATGCTACATGTAAGTTGACGGTTGCCTTGATATTTTGCAGATGAATACTGTACCTTGTTCACTGGCCCCCTGCCATCGCTGTACATCATTAATATGTATTCATTCAACAGTTCATGTCCCATCCGGCCATGACCCAAATGCCCACAGGCGTGCCTTGAATCAAGCAGTGTTTGGCCGTGGCATCGCTTCAAGTAGCAGCATTTCTCAGTAGTGTGGCGGTAGCGTTACTTTCTTCTGAATTAAATAGCTCTTCAATAGCAAAACTCTTTTATTGACCAAGAAGAGCAATTTACCCCAGCATTTCTGAAGCGCCAGCACCAAAAATAAAACTACTAAGGATCAGGACAATTGGCATTAACTGAGTACCATTGAGTACCGTGAGACCATTCAGACATAATTCCCTTATTTTAAGACTTCCTTTGATAAAGTGGTAAACTCCTTCAAGCAGCAGCTAGAGAGGTTACGGGGCAGTGCCGCGCGCCCTCCAAAAGGAGACCCCGGAGTTGGTGGGGCCGTGCCGTGATGGTTTTTCCTGCTACACGTTCTGCAAGTCCCGCCCTACTGTCAATCTCACTAGCCACTGGCACAATCCTGTTTGAAACACGCTGCCTCCTCCGCATGTAAAACCTGATGATTTAGCAACTCTAGCAAGGATCTGAAACTACCAGGTAGGAGAATGGAGAGGAAGCTGTGAGCACAGGTGGGACATGGCTGATCAATACATTACATGCACCCCATCTTTGCTGAGGGCTTCAGTCCAATCAGACTGTTCCTGCAACAGAGTGAGTTTGAGGATTCGAGGGGGGCGGGGGTTGGGGGGCACTTCCCCTATCATTAGTGAGTGAGATAGTTGGAGACCTCTCAATGGATGTGATCCTTTGTGGAGGTGGGAGGCTTCCCATCTGTGATTGTGGATGTGAGGTGTTAATGAAGACGCTGGGAGGCTTTGTCTTCAGATAGACAGCCACAGAGATTATCTGTGCTGTGATCGCTCAATGAGGACAATGGTGCAACTCCTGAACCCCAAGACCCTGAGCCTCCGAAATTGCTCACATTAAGGATTCTGCTTATGTGATTCATAATCCGCCAAAGGTCACAAATAAGTCATAATGTGACGATGATGAATCACACAAATGAACATATTTGCTAACCTCCTCAGCTTGTCCATCATTAACAAACCAGAAAGAGCTGCCGCCGTTGCTCTGATGTGTATTTACATCTTTGGAGAGGTGCAGCCCTTCACCTACAGCCTATAGTGTGAAGAAAGGTTGTTTACTCTGTAAACAACCTGCAGTCATTTGGATCAGGTCAAATACACAGCCTTAACTGAAGGGATCTCAGTGTTTATGCTCTAAATGAAAACCATCTCAGGTGGCTCAGAGTGCACTCTGCAGGGGGTGAGCGACGGCTCAGCGGTTTGACCACCTGCTGGTGTCTTCACCTTGCACCACTGAAGCTAAGAGTTAGTTAAATGTCCATTTCCTATCGTAAAGTCTCCTTCCCATCTGTGGCCTTGATCCATGTCTCGCCTTCCCTTACAGTGTAGCTGTTAGGATTGGTTGTGCAAGCGTAATACAAATGTGTCAAACGCTCTATTTGCTCAGGTGAAGGAAGCAATCGGACACTCCTATGCTGCTACACTACGGTACGACTGCTCTGCTGCTCTTTCACTTACACGTCTGCTGCTTCAATGCTTTCCATGGTACTTCATGATTTTAGATTTCTTAAGACCCTAAAGTGGTTTGTCTGTGTCCTTATTCTCAAAATGCCTCCTCTCTCCGTCGCCCCCTCTCTAACTCTCTCTCTGTCTAGCCCGCTCTCTCTGAGAACACGTAGCATTATTGCGCAGGGCTTGGCTAATTGCTGCTGTTGGCAGGTAGCAGGGCTCCCAGTGGGGGTCCGGGTGGAAGCAGTACATCCAGTACCCTAACTGACAGGCATGGCCACGCATGACTGAACTGGGGAGCATATTACTGGTGACACTACACAAATACCAAGCACCGGCTAATAACAAACTGGGACCCCCAGGAGAACCCCACCCCCACCTCCACCACCCTAGTGATGGAAGGATGGCGGGGGGATGTTGGAAACCGAGGGCCTTTCCCTCCGTTGCTGGGGGAACCTGAGGAAAGATGGGCATTGGAGGAACAGCGACGTGGTTTGCGAGCGTATCATAAATGTATTCATGGGGTGGTCCCTTCTCTCAGGTCATTTGATTTCATCGTCTAATTGTGTCTCCGGTTCATATTAATGGTGCAGATTGTGTCCTCTTTGGTTGATGAGGCACTTTGCAAATACCAACAGACCATCGGCGATATCGATTTAGCACGATTTATGACGACTGCTTTTGCTCCGCCGTTAGAGGATAATCCCAAACTCTGGTCTCAAGGGGATGTGGGATGTTTAGTGAGTCAGAAACGCTTCTGCATTATTTATGTGTGGATGTACGTATGGATAGAGGTATGCATGAATAGTTTCATAGTGCATGCTATGTATATATAAATTGGGTTATTCTCCCATCTGTGCTGTTCATTGTGACAAATGTATTCATACATTGAGACTTAATCAAGCATATACCAACAGCGGCTCACATGAAAGGGAGAGAATGGAACGCCGGGGGCTAACTTTGCCAAAGCAAATTTATTTCCCCGATTATAATTTAGAAATGCGATGCACATTTTCCAATTACAGCAAACATATATTGGCCAGAATCTGTGCTGCCAGTAAATGTTTTTTTTTAACTTCCGGTGGCTGTGGATGCTGCTTGCCTTTGGTTAGAACCTTTCTCTAACTTTTTACAGTAGAAACAGTATAAAAGGTTTGTGGTGTTCCTAGCCACTGCCCTCTTGGCAGTTAACATCACCCTTATTAGCCAAGTGTGGGTACACTTATGATTTGAGTCAGTTTTCTTCTTTGTTCTCAATGTAATTACACAGAATGGACAGCCAGACATGACAACAAAGCTAAACAAGGTGAACACATAAACATTGATCTATTGTGAACAGATATAATTACACCAAAAAGAGTATGCATAAAAGACATCAATGATGTTAGTTGCAATGATTCAGAGTGCAAAGATACTGGAATAAATATAGGATGATTTACAGGTTACTTTAGTTCCATCGGGTGTATGAAAATACATGCATACATGGAATATATAAATGCTTTTGTTTATTTAATAGGTGTACAATCAAGGGATGGCTTGAAAAAAGGCTTGCGAATCATATCATTTATTGTTGTAAGTTATGCATGGCCTATGGGCTGCTACATCCATCAAATGTACAACTAGAATCCAACTCTGAAATGCATAATTTATGAACTGAGACTAAGTGAAGAAGAGCATACTTTCCGGTAAAAATACTAAATCGTACGAACAATCGAATCATTCCAGGGACGGCCCTAACTGAACTTTGGATTCTGGAAAATCAAACATTGTTTTTCTTCCACAACCCACAATTACAAAATCTCAAGCAAGAAGAAGAACTCTACTATTAAACTTATTTTTATTTCGCTTATGTGGCGATAATACGCCGGCATCCAGCGAGGCGCTATAATTGGAAAGTATAATGAAGACAGTCACTGGCTGTGCGCCCCAGGAGCGAGTCGATGTAAGTGGGAGCAAATATGCTGTCCTGTGTATAATGACGGGACAATGGTGTTCGGTGGGTTCCTAAATCTACTGTCTGTTTGACCCTGATTGGTCCAATGTGATTCCTCTATGAATTGATGTCATTGGTTTCTCTGGTATATTTCAGTCGGAAACTGTCTGACACCATCACAATTAAAGTGGACACATCACCAGTTGATTTCGAGGTTTTGGTTGGGATTTCCATAGTGAAATAAAAATTGAAGACTCTTTTAGCAAAAACAATGTTTGATCGTTAATAAAATAAAACATTAATTATTAATTCAATAATGTCTCCAGGCTACATACACATACAGACACACACAATGCACACTTTTGAACACAATTTGTAGGATGTTGCACTATGGGTGTAGGATGATGCACTATGGGTAAAAAGGGCAGTACCTCCTCCAATTGCCAACTTTGGCTCTGTACTCTGTACAACCAGTAGGACGGTCAAATTCTTTGCTGTCACCAGTCATGCTCCCTTATTTCCGCTTGCATTCAGAGTCATGGCCGTTGCCAGCCATTGGTCCATCGAGCTGCTCGTTAAGCCCATTGTCTTGTGTCAAGACCAATCAATCCAATCAAAGCTTCAGCACCACCCCTGACGTGATTGGGCCGAAAGTGTTCTGGCCAATCCAGACTCAAATATCCAACAGAAGAGAACCGGGAGGAAACAGAAACGCAAACAGTGATATATGGACACGGTTTTCTAGAAATATGACAAGAATGAGCAGATAACCACAATTGGGTTGCTGAAGAAAAAGGAATGGTAGCAGGTAGACATTGAATAGTACAGGAAATATGCCATCTATTCATTCAACAATTTAAAAATACTCTTGAGATATACAAAGCGATGGTAAAAGACCAAGCCCCATACCATAGGGACCACTTCTGCACCTCTTCTCACTAGTGGAGTAGGAGGGGACACTGCTCTTTGCTGAGCTAGAGAGGGTAACAAGAGCTCGTTCTAGTTCATAGATTTTTTGAGAGTTTAGCACTTGGGTGAGATTGCTTCGCACTTCAAATCAAAGGGACAACAAGCCACTTCAAGGAGAATAAACATCTCTAGTGACCTCGTTAGCAACAACGTCTTCTGAAGCACTACGCTATAGCATGATCAACAACATTAGAGTGAATATACTCACATACATTCACAGTCACACACATGCGTGCACTGCACACACACACACACACACACACACACACACACACACACACACACACACACACACACACACACACATACACACACACACACACAAACATGTGTGTGTGTGTTTGTGCGTTTGGCTTTCACTGCAATCTATAGCCCCTCTATCCCATGTGATTACAGATCACAAGCTAGTTAGCATTGCATCAGCCCATGCAGGTGACATAGAAGAGTGGCATTATGATGGTTTTCTTACAACTATAGCAGGCCTGTCGGCCAAGTTACTCAAGTTGATCAGTGCGAATGTGCCAAATAGCCTGCAGCTCACAGACACACATGGCAAGCTTGAACGCACACATACACCGCACACACACACATACACACCACCACATTCACACATACCGCACACACATACACACACGCACGCACACACGGGCGAGTTGAAATACAACGCCAAGATCAATCCCGCATCCCGCAATGTCTAGCAATATTGATATCCCCCCTCCCCCCTTCCGTCTTTACTAACGACGATGCCGTTGACAAACTCTCCCAGGTAAGACGTTCTGTCTATAGACTCTAGAGATTGCGATAAAATAAATGAAGAGACAATTTCTCACGTCAACAAACAATGGCAGGTCATTCATTTTGTCATATAAAAACCGGTAAATTCAAAGCATTGCACCGACCGGCATATATGTTCAACTAACCAATGGTAGTTGCCATGCATTTTAAAATGTCAATGCACTTTTCAGCCCTGAATAACAGTAAAAGTTATTGAATAATTGATTTGCATGCATAGTATACTGCACTTTCCATTGAACAATAACCCCTGTTACCCATAAATTGACTAATTTTATAATGTAATCAAATGCTCACACACTAGCCTCTTCCAGACACACGTGTAAGTCCTGATATTCTCATGATGGGCCGTGTATGTGAACAACATATCCTGACATTTGTACCCTGATAATCTCCTGAATAATACTACCCCTGCGGTAGTATTTTCTCCGTAGGAAATGTAAATGACCTTATATGTGAATGAGGAGTAGAAAGTCGGTATTTCTCACACCATGCATGTCATTGAGTTGGCACTGCCTATTGGCACTGCTTTTAAGAGTCATTTGTGGTAAATGATAGAAGATAGGTCTTATCATAACTAGTGTTGCTTTCGTCAACGACCCTTTATCACGTGAGGAAAACGAGACGAGACGCAACGTAAATGCTGGTCATGTGACAATAACTATAAATAAATACATAATGCAATATTGTTGATGCATAAAAACAAGACAAAATGTGTTTTACAAAATAATACTCGAAAATGTCACTTTCGTTGACCAAAACTCGTCGAGAATTTTTTTTTATTTTATTTATTTCTGGGGCTGCATCAGGTTACGGTACTTCCTGAATCCCCGCTCGTCGCGGCATTATTTAGATTCAGAAGACGCAGCTGTGGTGGTAGCGTTAATGAAAACGTAAGGCCCTGTCCACACTAATCCGGGTAAATATAAAAACGTACAACTTGTAACTGAAGATACATAGTACATTGCACAGAGAAATCATCATTTCCATTTCCCCTGCCATTTTTTTTTTTAGATGAGCGCAAGCTTGTGGCAGCGTCATGGCAGTGTCATGGCAACCGAACGCCATCGTATCTGAAAGCCACCGTCTACCCTGACCACACTACAACGCGCACCCAGCGTTTTCATATTCATCCACCTCAGCGATTGTTTTTGAAAAGTATAGTTTTCAGTGTCGGAATTCGCCGTTCTAATGTGGACGGAACATGTTTGGTTGGTAAAATAAATGCGTTGTAAATTCATATCAGAGTGTCTTCCATGTCTGGAATGGATGTATTCTTGAGACTATAAGGTAACAATAATATAATAATAAGATTTCCTTGTTTGAATTGTGAAATGGGTTTGGCAAAAATAATATGTTGGTTTTGTCAATACTACTAGGTAGCCTACTTATACTATATTGACTGAGTTAAATATAATTGCATTACAAAAAAGTGACTAATACAATTTGCTTTATAAAACTAGACTAAAATAGTCATGGATATTTCTGACTAATATAAGACTAAAATGCTCAGACTTTTAGACGACTGACACTTGACTAGACTGAAAAGAGTATGAACGTGACTTAAAAATAAAAACTAAAATGACAGCTTGAGACAAAGACTAGACTAAAACTAGACAGGCCGCCAAAAACAACATTAATCATAACCCTAAAAGACCCCATCATCCAATAAATTAAAATAAATGAGTTCACAGCTGCAATTGTATAGAAAAGCTGAACATTATATGGTCCGGTCCTTCCACTCTCTGTTTTCTAATTTAAACACAGAAATCAACTAAATTTGTCCAAGTGTTAGTCATGTATGAAATTAAGCAAAAAAAATACGCCTTTTTTCTTCAGCAATGCAAGGCAAGGCAATTTTACTTGTATAGCGCTACTTACATTACTTACATCAAGCAGTTCAATGTGCTTTACAGAGAAAAAGACAACAGTATGATTTATCATGAACAAGTACATGCAAACAATATAATGAAAGTTCTTCAATTAAATTACACATGCACTATAAAAATTAAGAAAAACTAAGGTCAGACATTTCAGATAAGAATCCGAAATTAAAATATGAGTTGATTTGAATAAAAATAAAAAAGAGAAGTATAAATCGATTAGAATAAAAATATAAAAGAGAAGGAAAACATTTGAAATGTTAATAGTATACATCACTGAAGAGCTTAGTCTTTAGTTTTAAAGACAAAAAAATAATAGTTGTGGCAGCGTTTTAATTTCCTCTGGCTGTTTGTTCCAAAGTTTAGCCGCATAAACACTAAAAGCTGACTCATCACATTTTGTTTTGGCAGTAGTTTGAACCAAAATATTATTGTTATGAGACCTCAGTGATCTGGCTGGGGTGTGCTGTATGAACATGTCATATATATAGTTTGGTCCAATGCCATTTAGTGCTTTAAAAACAAGTAGAAGTAGAGCTTTAACATAAATTCTGTAAATAACAGGAAGCCTGTGTAAGGACCTTACGATAGGGGTGATGTGCTCACTTCTTTTAGTCCTAGTTAGCATGCTAGCAGCAACATTTTGTATAGTTTGTAGTTGCTTTATAGTTGTTTGGGGAACCCCAGTTAAACGGGCATTACCGTAGTCTATCCTTCTTGAAATTAAAGCGTGAATACGTTTTTCTAGGTCACTCTCTGACATAAGGTTCCTTAATTTTGCAATGTTCTTCAGGTGAAAAAATGCTGATTTAGTGACTAATTTCACATGATTATTGAAGCTCAAATCACTGTCAATGATGATGACAAGATTTCTTACAGCATCCTTTGCCTTAAGTCCATTTGTGGCAAGTAGAGTAGCAACCCTGGATCTTTCTCTTTGTTCCCAAATATAATGAAAGTTTTGTGACATCCAAGTGTTTACCTGGTCGATACACTGATGGAGAGAATCAAGAGGTGCAAAATCATTGGGAGACAGAGCAAGGTCAATTTGAGTGTCATCTGCATAGTTATAATAACACATTGCGTTTTTCCTGAGGATCTGGCCTAGTGGGAGCATGTAGAGATTAAACAATGAGGGGCCTAGTATCAATCCCTGAGAAACACCACATGTCAGGGTTGCTGGTTTTGAGGTGTAGTTTTCTTTAGCAACAAAGTAGCTCCTGCCCTGTAAGTAAGATTGTAGCCATTTTATGACAGCACCAGAAAAACCGACCCAGTGCTTCAGTCGATGTGAGCTATTATTTTTTTCCGGTATTTTGAACATTGAGCCACCTTTCTGGTTTGTCTAGGATGAAATAGAGTGGTTGAATCAAGTATCGTAGCGAAATACAGTTTTGTGTTTTATTGCACATTTAGCGCATTTGTAAATCCCATTGATTTCTGTTGGAAGACTCATTGCTCGTTTGCCAGAAAAGGAAAGGGGGGGGTGTTCACACTTGGTTGTTATCTTTTCGCTCGGTTCAACCCCTACTGTTGAGACGGAGGACCGAGCGAAAAGACTACAACCAAAAGTAAACAGCCCCCCTTTCCGATTCCGTCCAACAAGCAAAGATTCTAGGCAGTATTCTAGTCTGCTGATCGAGCCAGAGAGCTACCGTTATGGGTTGTACATATTGCCGTGCCATTGACAGACACCAGAATGAGTTCACAGTAACGTTCATCACACAGTAATACAGTGCATTTAGTTCACTTTCGCCCAAAATATGAACAAGTTCATGAACTATTGTTCAATGAACGCATTCAGGCACAACACTGATGGTGGTCAACAGTATCAAATGCTGCACTGAGGTACAGTACTACCAGGACAGTTGTTTTTCCTGCATCAGTGTTCAGACGTATGTCATTTATCACCTCAGAAGGGTTGTCTCTGTGCTATGTTTAGTACAGAAGCCAGATTGATAGTCATCAAAATAACTATGTGACGATAGAAAAGCAGTTAATTGGTTAAAAAAAAAAGTTTTTTCAATAATTTTTCAGATAAAAGGTAGATTTGATATTGGTCTGTAGTTGCTTAGTACTGAACGATCCAAGTTACGTTTTTTGAGCAGGGGCTTTACGACTGCTGTTTTTAGGGACCTGGGAAAAGTACCAGTTTGTAATGATGTATTTATAATCTGAAGCACATCTGTTGTTATGAGGTGAAGGACAGATTTCAAATGACTACTGGGTAACGTATCCAGTTGGGAGGTAGCAGAGCTGAGATTATGAATGGTTTTAATTAGAGTTTCATGGTTGATGGAACTAAATTCTGACAGTTGGTGTATGGGCCCTCTTTCAGTAGCTGGTAAGTCCAAAACACGAGTTGTTTGCAACTGCATTATTATGTTCAGTATTATTTTTTAAATTTTACTATTGAAAAAATAAACTCTTCACACTTGTGATCTGAGAGAAGCTCTGGTGTTACGTCAGTTGGAGGATTTGTTAACCTCTCAACAGTAGACCTTGCAAATGTTATAATTATACAGCCATAGCAGGGTTTTTTTTATAAATTTGGTAGTCAATGTGTAGTTTGGACTGGGTTTCTCTCGGTCTTTCTGCATACTCTTTTTCTTTGTTTAACCATTGTTTTTTTTCACCATGGAGCACTTTGCTTGTTTATGACTTTTTTAATTCTGGAGCAATGTCATCAATGATTTGTCTCGTCAAAGAAGTGAAATTGAAGTCAAATCAAGTCATCTACCGAGTCGGATGTTCGAGGTGGGTTTTGGGAGAGCACTTGCTCAAAAAAGGCAATGCGGTTCTCATTTATGACTCTCTTTCCTACAGTCCTAGACCAATTCTGAAAATAGGGGGACGTGCACTACTGCATCAAAGACCATGCAGTAGTGATCGGATACAGCCAAGTCCATCACATCAGTGGACACATTGAGACCTTTGGTCTCAATGTGGGAATTGTTCTCTAAATTGTCTACATGCAAGTTAAAATCCCCAGTGATAATTATTGAGTCAAACTTGACAGTAGTTCGCAAAATTCTTCTAGAAATACTTCTACTGACTGTCTTGGGGGCCTGTAAACAATTAATAGTAGAATGAAAAAAAAAAAGTAACTGCTTGGACTGAAAAGATGCTTTGTATATTGCAGTAATTCCAGCCCCCCTGTTCTTGTCATGGGTATAGTGCTCATGAAATTGAAGTTTGGGGGAGCAGATTCGATCAAGGTAGAAACAACCTTAGCCTGATCTAGTCATGTCCCAGTCAAGAGCATAAGATCAAGTGTGAGTGTGAACAAATCAGATCATTAATTAGAAATGACTTATTTGAGAATGACCTGACATTCAGCAGAGCTATTTTTACATTACTAGGCCTAAGTGTGGGGATCCTTTCCACTGGTGTATACAGAATTGGTTTTGGAACTGGTTTTAGGTTCGACTGGTTTACCCCGCTGTGTAGTTGCTGTCCTTTATGTTTTCTTGATTCAAAACTTATCAGGGGGGGGGATTTTGGATGTGGGTGATGCCTGGATGGAACAGCAGGAAGGGCTACCAATATGGGCTGCATTCTTGGCCGGATGAAGTAAGGCATCATAAACAGCTCTGTAGTGGCTAATCAATGTTTTGAACTGTGTCCCATTGACATAGTTTCTTAGCTATTGCTCACTACTTGGGAGGTGTACCAGTGCGTTGTTATCTGACTGGAAACCAAGAGACGTTGTAGCAGAAGATTGATGATTTATTTATACAAATGAAAGGTATAGACTGTGGCTCTAATGTTTAGTTGCGCTGTCGTTGGCTTTTGTTGAGCTTTCGTTGAGCGTTCGTTGTCTTTGGTTGAGTTTTCGTTTGGTTTCTCTGAGTTTTCGTTTGGTCTCGCTGAGTGTCAATAATGGTATGCGCAAAGCACGGGCACCACGCCTTCTCCAGGTGTGGAACGCCTTTATACTCGCCTTGACCTATAGGGGGGCATACACACTCAAACAACATATTATAATGTTCTAATTCAATTTAATTAACCTTAATTAAATATCCAATAATTACACTGCTTCTAATATATGAAAACTAAACCAATTGAAATATGTACTAAAATATATATATATCTCCTACAAGCTCCATAGTGTTTACCAACACAGGCAGGTCATTGGCAGTGGCAACCAGAGTTGCGGGATGCGCTGTAAACAGTCAGTTACTTTGGGCAGTCCGCACCGCGTGTAGTATGTTAGATGTGAGATGTTGTGATCCAGGTGTATTTGGGTGAATGCCATCGTTCCTATAAAATGATGGAGGTTCCCAAAACAGATTAAAAATGTCAATGTCCAGTGGAAGCCGTTAGTTCTGACAGCCAACCGGAACCAGGTGTTGAGGCTGAGAAGCCTGCTAAAACGTCCGTCTGCACGGCCCATTGTTGGCGTTGGCCCAGAGATAAAAATCAACCTGCCATTTTGTTTGCAAAGATTAAAAAGGTGAATAAAGTCCTGTTTAGTAATCTCCGACCCTTGGAAGACAACATTGTCAGACCCAACATGGATTATAATTCTACTAATTGATGACGGGAGTGAAGGGATGAGCTGCTGGAGTTTATTAGCAATTGTGGAGACCGTTGCTCCGGGGAAACGGTGTGTGAGAGTGTTAAAAAACGGACCAACCTGATGATGGAGTCACCTACGATTAAAGTAGATGGTGGGAAAAGAGGGGGAATGGAAGGTGTTTGGGAACCTCCGACTGCACCAGTGGGAGAGCACTGAGACCTCCGTCCCCCTGACCCCGAGCAGCCAGCCGAGCGCTGAGACCCGGGTCCAAGGCCAGAGGAGCCCCCAGCCGCCGACCAAGGGGAAAACATCGGACCGGGCCACCACCGGATTGGAGCAACTGGGATCACCATCGTCGGCCTTGGCTGGGGCTGGATGAGTGGTGCCACTGGATCGCCTGAGGACAGCATTCCTAAGCATCTTGTGACGGGAGGTAGCGCATTGTTGGCTTGGATCGTCAGCAGCACGAGGTTTATTCACTGCATTGGCAACAACAAGCGATGCCGCTGGAGGGACAGGGACCGTCGGTGTTGGCGAGTGGCTCGAACCTGTTTGAGAGGCTCAAACGCGGGAAGGATCCCGGTCGCCGGTTCCTTCAGCGACCGACGGAATTCGTTTGCCATGCCTTTCTTCTTCGTCGTTTCTTGCTCATGCTCCAATCTTTCATCGATCGATGCTTCGGATTTTGTTGATGCAACGGAATATATGAGGAGCTCTCTTCCAAAACGCGATACATGCCAAACCTTTTCAAAATGAGTTTGTCTTTGTCGGACTGTGAGCCTGCGGGACAACGTCACGGGCAGATGGACCACGTCGCATGTGAGGCCGAAATGGTTCAGATTGTTGGACTCGGGGGAGCAGAGAGTGGCCCAGAGTGTGGAGGTCTGGTGGACTCTCCAGGTCAGCGGGACCAAGTCGCGTGTGAGGCCGAAATGGTTTAAAAACGAAAACGCTTTAACACTGTCTTATGCACGTCTCTTTCCCAGTATGGTCTGCGCGTTTACACTGTCCGATGTTAATTGCCTGCTTGAGCTAGCACACCAATTTACACACATTGGTGGTTTCATTTTGATGTAAATACGATTAGACGCTCTGCGGTTCCGGGGGGTGGGGGGGCCTTGGGTAGAGGTGTTGCTGCGCTGTCTCTACAACAGATACAACCCAGCCACATCAACTCGAGGAGATCTAACTAGAGTGACGGTGAAATCCACTAGCTGCTGACCATCATGAGAGAGAAGGTGATGCAGTCGCATTCAACTAAGACATTGAAAGATGGTGCAATCTATGAGACAGCCGCAGAGGAACTTTTCTTACGAGGCTTTTGTCGGGATAAACAACAAGTGCGCAGCAAAATAAAGAATAGGTTGGCGCTAATGCACTTTTAAATAGTTAATTGCGTTTGTAGCCTACACTCAGACGAGAACTCATTCTTGCATGCGGGTGTCTTCATTCATAATAAATTAAAAACATTCAGGAGTATGCAAATGATTCTAAAGAGGTCTAGACTCTGTGCGCAGCCCCGCCTTCTCCAGTAAACCAAGAAAGCCCGCTCCATGAAGACGTGGGATTTTACCCCCTCGGTTTCACACAGGCAAGATGGTGAAATTGCCGGGCGTGCCAAACCGCTTGGCATTGTAAAATGAGTTGCCCAAAGTGTGGAGGTCTGGTGGACCCTCCAGGGCCGCAGGACCATGTCGCGTGTGAGGCCGAAATGGTTCACCTTGTCTAGTGTGGAGGTATTTATTTCATGCATTTGCATTTATTTTATTTATAAGAAATTCATACATTTATTTATAATATGATATGATTCCCTGTTATCATAGGTTGCATTTTCTCTTGTTTAAAAAACAACAACATAAACCATCAATGGATTTACAGTGTTTTTTAAAAAAATATATAAATTTACTTTGAATTTATAATCAGCAATATTGTTGTTTGATTTAAAAATCATTGTTCAACATGTTCAGACTGGGCAGACAAAACCATTGGATGAATTGAATATTAACAAAATATGTGGGTCTACGTAGAAAATGTCATTTTCCTGAAAAATAATAAAATGGATTCATAGCGTTTTGGAAAAGGGTTCCTCATATGATGCATCATTTTAGCAACATTTAAGATGATCGCGATGAGCTCTGCCAGTTCTCCCTCCATTTTGTCTACGGTGAAAAAAACTACAGTGACAGCAGCCACACTTATCCCGCCTCTTGCGAACTTAGGCTACATCATATCCCGCCCTTTGCAAGCCCACCCCCCTAAACCCCCCTTTGATTCTGGTGATGTCTAAATGACATCGATGTCTGCATAGAAAGCATAAAGTGTGAATCACCCTCAAGGTAGAATCTCCTGATATACAAATGCGGCAAAAATGTGTGAAAACGGCTTGTAGGTAGGAAGATTATTATGCTTGCTTCATAACGTAAGGAGGATATTATTATGCATGCTTCATTATGTAATAGGTGAACCAAAATGTTATTCATTGTAAAATTATAGGCCAAATGTAATATATTATGCGCTCAGAAATTTGTAACATTATCGACAGGAGTTTCTACATTATTGCTATGGGTTCAATTACAACTAGAGTGCGCACGCGGAAACTCTAGTATATATAAAAATTCAAATGAATATGTCTTCAAGAGCATATCCCTCCACAACTTTGTGTTTTTGAGGGTTTGGTCGTCGTGTTTTAATTCCAGTTTCAAGGATAACATGATGGTTATCCTTATTCCTACAAGATGGTATGTTTGATGGCATCCTGGACCTCTCCCTGTGGATCCTGTGGAACTGGTAGTAGCATACCTGACTACAGTGTTTATTTGAACGTGTCCATGTTTGAATAGGAACTGTTGCAGTGTAGTGGGAAAGGTTAAAGCAGTGGATTTATCCCCTGAGTGCCACAACGTACACAGAAACCGTGCTCGTCTGAGGACTTCTGTTTGTCCATTGTCTTGCATGCGGGCCTGCCCTCAAAAACACGACATTCATCGTATTCCCACAACCGTTCAGACTTGGAAAGACAGCTTGTATTGTGCAGCATAAGCGCACAGGAGGACGGGAGTCTGGAGCCAGAAAACACGGCTTCACAGCTTTGGTGACGGTTCCCATGCAGCCACAATAACATCAGCAAACAAACGTTAACACCACCCAACAAAGGAAGCGCAAGTAGCTTTGTGGGCGGTTCTATGGCGATGTTGTTATTTTACCAGCTCATTAATGACTCTTGTGCCCGGTATGAATCTAAAAAGGGTTGGTCTGAAGTAGCCTAATAACCCGTAGGTGTGGTTTGGGCGTAACGTGCAATAAACCAATGAGAGTGCCATCTCCCATCCCCTTTAAGAGCCATTAGCGCATTTGAATCTGAGAAGTTGATATTTTGACAGCGTGTTTCTTCAAATCTGAGTTTGAGTTGAGCTCAGTTTATGGCCAAATAATATGGCCTAATTCACACATGGAATAGCGTTTTCTTCGACAACTTTGAGTCCTCAAATAAATTTCGGCAAAGAAAACTTAACACACATGTGCGGTAACTGTGGTTCTAATTAATGATACACACAATACATTAACAAACATCATTTCTTACCAGTATTGTATGCATTATCGTTATCGACTTGTGTTCCTAATATGCATGTGTTCCCCTGTAATATACATTGCCATGGACTGTATTATGCGTTACGTGTTTAGTTTGCGTGTGTTTAAAGAGATTAATTCTTTTACACATACACACATGCGCACCCGCATTCATTCATTGTTTTTAACACTCACTTGCAGTAAAACGATGTTTTCTCACGATCAAATACTCATCAATCCTAAAAGTTATGGGCTTTACACAATGTCTGTGTCAAGAAAATATGTGTTGCTCTACGGTGTTTGCAGATGCATTGATTTAAAAGTACAACTTATTACCAATGTATTAGCTGTTCTTTCCCAAATAATTTACCAAGAATGTGTGGCTAGGTAGATGAGAGAAGCAAAGTGTATGCGCGAGGTGCACAAGCAACATTATGCATGCGCCCTTGAAATAGCATCTGAAAAACGTGCCACTGACTTTAAACCAGGTATTTCCTGGTTTGTGGCGCAATTGTTCCCTGAAACTGCAAAATAGCACCAGGGAACGTTTGCGCCAGAACGCCCCTTGGGGCGCAAGATCATTCCCTAATATGGCGGTGGAGGGAAAAGAACGCTCTGTGCCACTAGCAACGACACATTCGTCATTGTAGAAAGTTAAATGCGCTGGCTGCAAGATAGGGCCCTATGTCTACCCACAGAACACTCCTCTCTCTCTCTCTCTCTCTCTCTCTCTCTCTCTCTCATGAATGTGCAATGGTGCACTAAACAGTCTAGCGCCTTCACAGACAGACCCCTGAGTCCATGAGGCCCTGGTCTCCATGAGGCAATGCTTCGTTAATATACATATATGCATACACATTATCATAATTAGCAGAA
>OOFH01092385.1:0-23241 GCA_900323355.1 Merlangius merlangus
TGTCTGGGAGGTCGGCGGGCAGGAGGGGGGAGGGGAAGCCAAACGCCACCCCGACCCCGTCAGACACCTGCGCTTCGTCCGGGAGTCCCCTGGGCTCGGGGTCTGCCACAGGCCCGTCCAGCTCCACCGGTAAGACCCCCTCATCTGGGACCTCCGGCGGCGGCCTCACATCCACGTGTAGTCGCTCCAACAGCTGGTCCACCTCCCCTGCACCCCCTTTCTGGCTCTCCTCTATGATGCTGTCGATTATCTGGTGGGCGGTGGCAGATACACACGCATTATAATACATGTATGACTGAAACCACGAGGACACACAGCGGCTAACCTAGACTTTTAACACAATAGAGAATTGCCCCCAACTATTTACTGTGGTTTATTTATTTATTTTAGGAACAGGATAGTATATCGGTTAGGGCGTGTGACTCCCAACCGAAGGGTTCTGAGTTCCAACCCTACCAGCTTATTAGGGACATTGTGCGTCTTGAAAGATATACTTTGTATCAAAACATTGGCTCAGTGAAATGGCATACAAATATGTTAGATATGTTACAAAAGAAGCAAGTGTTGGAGGAAAGCTTGGTTGTTCAATCAACGTCTCTAAGAAACATGAGCTGCTTCTCGAAATTTCTAAAGCTTTGGACGTTAGCCAGAAGCCAAACCAGCTATATTCGTGTTCAGCATTAACAAAACAAGGCTGGAAATGCCTATTTTATGAGCCCTATTAAAGCCACAATTCACCTAGATCACATAATTGGCTTAATATGCACTTAACCACCACAATTACATTTGACAAGAGACCCCCCCCTGCCAAAGCTTTAGTTCCAGACTAAACATGATATATTGCTAGTTCCCTGGGTAAGTGCATATGATTTACCAAATATGGAAGAGTTGTGAAATATGCTTCAATAATGGACTAAAAGCGTGACATTACACTATAACCCCATCTCCAAAGGCTCAATTCTATTTATTTATTTGTATCTATTTTTAATATTGAAACCATACAATTACGCACATGGACGATAACATTTTGTTAAAAACAGAATTAATAACAACAATTGTGGTAAAACAAGTCATCCATAACGGAGAGCTTGTATTTTGAGAGAGTTCTTCTACCTGAAGGGAATCATCTTGGGGTTCTGACGGCGATGATCTGCTAGTGTCTTCCTGGGTGGGGACCACAGACTCCTGCAAGAGTGGTTCAAAACCAAACTGTTGTCCTTGACCTCGATACGAGTGCGTCATACTAGAAATAATGGTTCCGTTTGGATTCAACATGACGGATGAAAACCTAGCCCCCAAATAGATACATTCGATTTTCCTGTAGAATAATGGCTTATTTAACTTATTTTAATTGTTAGCTGTTTCTGTCACCAAGAAACGTAATAAATGTTGTGCGTCTATACATGAAATCAGTAGAGTTGTAGGAACTATTCTGATCTTATCTGATAACTTACAGCACAAAGTCTAGAAAGCTTGTCAAGGCAGCAAATCGTTTGTTACAATCAAGCTAAAGGGAACATTTCTGATGCTAGTGTATCACACACAGTGCCAGTGGAAACCATTTAATCTAGACTATGTTTATTGTCAAACATACCTGAGGCAAAGGGCCGAAAAACTTGGCAGGTGACCTGAAAAAAGCAAGCAACATGTTAACACAATTTCGTATGACAGTGTAATGTGTTAACGTGTAATCTAAATATCTAATGATGTATATAAAAGAAACAATATAGGCTTGTGAAGTGGGGCCTAGTTTGTTTTTATGAAATAACCAGACAAAAGGCAAATGGATTTTAAGTAAACAACTGAGGCATGTCGAAGTAGACAAACACTGCAATGGAGATAACTCGAACAGAAGGCCTAAACTTGATTTATAATGCACTGGACTCTGAATTCACAGTATTGAAAGCTGTACACTGCATTTGGTGTAAACTTGAATCCATCCTTCGATCCAAGCAGACCAAAGTGCAGGGTAGCCGTTCTTGCCATGGTGTTACATGTCCCCTGATCACAGGGAGAACATGTGACTGAGGTGTAAGGTTGGACTTTCACTACACAAAAACATCTGACCTGTCCACCCGACTCCCCTGTCTACCGGGTAAACACGTCCCCGCTCTCAGCGGAACAAGGAGAGAGACAGTGCAGACGAGTGCTTACAACTCAAGTGTAGGCATAACATTACAACCTGTTTCATCAGGTCTTTTCAACCTGTATTTCGTGGTAAAATTCAGCCCTGGTCACACGCATGACTGTTTGGTTAGGAGCTGGTGTTGTCGATCGTCCTCTCAAACAGCCCTACTAAAACTAGGAACACATTAAAAGAGGTTTGCTTACACTTTGGGAGATGGGGAGAAATGGACGTCCTCCGGGGCATCGTAGAACTCCTCTGTGTCACTTGTGTCTGACGCCATGCTAAGTGTAATTAGCTTTGGCCGTGAGCTAACTGGCTAACTTTCTATTGCAAAAAAGTAAATTCATGCGATCGGTTCTTCGATAGAAGCACGCCAAATGCGAAATAGGGACGCCCAAAAAGCCCTATTCACGGAGGCTAGGCGTCACGGAACCACCTCTTCTTCCCCATAAACGTCAACACATAACGCTATGGATATGTTGTCACTTTAGCCAACACCTAGTGCTTTAGGAGTCGACCATCAATCCGACCCGGTTTCTTCAATGAATTAGACCTGCCAAACCGGAGAATATATATAAAGACATGGGGATAGCTATCTACGAGCTAATTTAGCTACCATCTAAATGACGATACACCTAAAAGCAATCCAATAACATAAATGGTGTCCGTTACGATGGGCGTCCAAAGGGCGGGGTAAACCTCTTCTTCTGGCCTGTACATGTTTAATAATTGTTGCATTACTGCCGTCCTCTGGCTCATTGAGGAAGTTTTCGATTTTTCGAAAATGATGGGAATTATTAAGATGTACAGTTTACTTCTTCATTATTCCCTTGTCAGATATAGCCTATTTATTGAAATTGTGAAATACAAGTTGTGGAAATATTTGTTGAAACTGAAAGTGACTCCCAGTATTGTATGTGTCTAAACAAGACTAAATAGGAAACATTGGATTTTGGATATATCTAGTGAGTATTGTCCCAGACATAAACAATAACAACAATGATCTATATTTGTGGATGTGTTAATTTAGTATGAAGGCCTTTATGCATAGCCATAACCTTCGACTGAACCATTTGACCTTCTTCAGAATCCACCAAATGCTGAATATACATTGTCAGATGAGAGCGGTGCCCATGAGGACAGTAGCCTACACATCAATCAGAAAGTTGAGCAAAAAACTAAAGCTGTGGAGAACGATAACGACAGCAGCATGAAACATCAAAACATACGAATTGAGCTGTCAGTTAAACAAAAATCTGACGACTTGATAGATAGATTGATAAACACTTAAGGCACGCAGCTAAAGATAGCTGACGATGCTCAGCTGATCTTCGCTGCAGTGCTGTGACTAAACAAACACAATCCTCTGTTTCCCTTCAGTCAAGCTGGCGGTCAGGTGGTTTCGTAGTCACAACAGCTTGTTTGTTCCTCATAATACACTTACCAAATGATTAGTCTTGCACACTAGCCAAGGAACCTAATATCCCTGGATGGTCACCATAGGCCGCTTTGTTTCCTGTTCCAATTGTAATAACAGAGCTAAAAAATAACTCTTTGCTGCCTTCTAGAATAATGTGGAAATAATAGTTTTATCTGTTTCTAATTTGAGCTGCAACCAGGCATCTAATTTAAGCCCTAGAATAGCAACATCTACATTCTTATCTCTCTAAATTCTAAAATGGTTTACATAATTGACTTGAAAAGGATATTATTAAGCTTCCAATAATATTTGAATTGACAAATATATACTGTCCAGGAACTAATGGTTAATGGACTTCTACAACTGACTTGATGTGGGCGTAACTAAGCCTGCAGGTCTGTATCTATAGACAGTCAGAGTACAGGAAATGTGGGTTCAGATCATAGGTTCAGATCCTGCTCAGGATGTGAGATCAGATAATCACAAACAATTTAGATTGTGAAAGTGGATTGATTCACATATCTGTAGGTTGAGAAATTAATAATTATCTCTCATAATTTGAGAATGCATAAGTCACATTATGTAAAAAATAAATCCTATTGAATACAAAATAATTTATTATTAGAAGTAGACCTAATAGTCTGTAGATGGAAGCAAATCACAGCTTTTACTTCCCAGTCATCAAATGCATTTCAATTGTTTTGTCTGATCACATACATCACCACCTACCATTTATTAGAGCAATGACAGCCTTGATAGCCAGATTTCTTTCATATGTGTTTGATGATTTTGGCCTACTCTCTAAGAGCGTCCCCCTTGGTGGACCAATCTCATATAGGCCTAGGTTAAATTATCCATAGAAGACTTGGTCATTTTAGTTCTGTGTTGGCTGCTAGAAAAAACATAATGCTTCCCTAGGAGTTTGAGGCCTCTAGAACTTTATGCCAGTGATTCCAGCAACCCATTATATACAATAACGTTATACTTTTAATATTGGATGTATGCTGGCCTCCTGGAAGTAGTTTCAAAAATCATACATCTACATATTTGTAGTAATTTATAATGTAAATTACTTGTAACTTATTTATCATCAGAATATGTATCAACATCCTTTATTCAAAAATTGAATAAACCTTTTGGTGAAAGAAGCAAGAGCATAGCCATTCTGTGCTACTTTTACGATTTAATTTGAGTAACCCTGAAATGTATTCATAAACATTATGCATTCCTCAAACGTAGCCAGCTTTACACGGCATGGGTGTAGTACTACTCAAGAGCACTCGATACTTTTTTATTTATAACACTTTATTTAGTAACGGAAGTTTTCGACCAATGAGAGGAGATTGCCATACTGCTAAGCCATTTAAAAGTGCGGATGCTGCAGCACTTCCAATAAGCCCTCATTCTATTGGACACTGCGAGCAGGTCCTTCCTCGCGTCTAAGTGGATTTGGTGTTTGCGAGGAAAACAAGGACGCTGGTCATCTTGTTGTCGAAGGTACGATTTTCATTGTTTAAAAGTTGCCACATTTGATTTACGATGCGTCGAAACAGTCATACAGACACATTTCAACTTGGTTAGCATACTGTTACCAGCTAGTCCGAATCTTTCAGGTCAGATTGATAGCAAACCGACCACCCAGAATAGTAACTATCATGTTAACTATTTGTTCACGATAACATACTATTTTTAATGAAATACAAAGATGATTTCTTTCTGGAAATGGGTAACAAACCCAATGGGAAGAGGTGTCCGTATGGAACGGGCTGTTGACAGTGTCCACTAGTGCTCACAGAGTTAATTTAAGTTGGCTAATGTCAGAAGAGAGCCCTTCGCTAGCTATACCCAGTGGACCAGATGTCACCGGTGGACCTACAGGGTGATCAACACGGCCAAATATGCACCATGTCATGCCCTAACAGCGCTACATCTTATTACACTCGTATGGGTTCGCTCACTAGCGGCATCATGTCACCGGCTGATTGGTTTGTTGTTAGCCGAGTTAGCTAGCAAATAAGCTAGTGGACTATTAGTCATGTTGATATTTTTTACCTTTTCTACTTTTTACTTTGCACAATTAGTTCAAATGACGTATTTGTTGAATTTGGAGGTGAATGCAGCAGCTGATTGTGTGGAGGCATGTGGGTTGTGTATTAGTTGTTTCATGACATAACTTATGCAGTGAATGGCGTGCATAATGGCAAACAACTTAAACTTTTGTTGTTGGCCACTGTGGATTCATGTGAGTTGCCTACAGGGATTTGTCTTTTAGGGGGCGTTTAAAAGTAGAACGAATTCATCCTTTAATAATGGGACTAAAACGTCTTGTTAGGACAAAGGCAGGTGGTGAAAATTAACATTTGTACTTTGTCCAATGCAACAGGTTACTCTTGGAAGACCTAATTTGATTCCTGTACTTAATATTGATGAGGGAGTTGATGTTACTGTAACGTAGTAATTTATTATGTTAAATATCTAAATTGTCTGTAGCTACTTTAGATTTTTTTGCAAAAATGACCTTTTCCATTTATTTAGAATTTCATTCACTCTCATGCAATATTGATTGTTGACAAATCACATGCAGTATCTTCTCATACGATGATAAATAGATGCTGAGCCTCATTGCTTTGTGATATTTTTAAGAATATAAACAAACCAATAATGACAGACACAATAAAGGCAGTTCGATCTGTATTTGTATGGATATGGGCCATTGATGGTAAATTGCTATTTTGTCAACATTCATTCATCTTTCTTTTTTCTGAAGTTTTCGTTTTGGTATTCAGTTCTATTTGTTATTGTGTGAAATGCTATGTCGGTCAGAAGTGGAAGTTTGTTCTGTGCCTTTTGTTTCAGGCGTGGTCTTGGAGAGGGTATGGAGAACCCTGGACAAAGAGGGGAGACGATGCCTAGTGCAATGCATGACAGGTACCGTCCATTTACATCACTCTGCCCCATGTACATATTTCACTGATGTAATTTAAACCGTTTTTTGCTTTGTTTGATGACTATACTGATGGTAATAAGACAGATATGAAGAATAAAATATAAATGGAAGCATAAACCTTAAATAACTTTTGGGTTGGTGTTAGCCTAATGCTCTTCCGAATGAAGGCGGAACTATTGGTACCCTTTTGTTTAAATCTTTTTATTGCTCTGGACACGTGATGCAACTAAATCGTCTTTAATATGTGTATGAACAAAGTAATGGTAGCAAACGGTAGCTTTTTAATAACTGAAATAAATGTGTTTACCTCACATAATTTACATGAAGTAATTTAGCTGAAACGTTATCTAAAGCATCAAGTAAGCATGGCAGAGCTGTGGTCCCGCTACTTGAGACACCACTTCAGTTTCTAGATGCTTCAAGGCATTTGTTTATTTGCTGCACTGTTGGAGGACCAACCACATTATCACAAATGGCGTTTAGGTCTGGGATTTGACTGGCTCCATCCAAAAATCCACGGTTCATTTAACTGTATCGAGTTGTAGATTGCGGGTGTGCTCGGGATGTCTGTCCGGCCACTTGACCCATTTTCTGACGAGATTTGACTCTGAAACAGATGGCTTTAGAGTGGCCTCTAGAATATGCTGGTACACGCTAACCCTCATTGGATAGATTCCACTGTCCATGATTGGACATTTGTTTGTGCAACGTCCAATCATGTCTCAGTGAAACATTGAGTCTTGAAGTTGGTTTACACATTTGTTAACATGCATTCCCATGAATTAAACTTCTTGAAATAAGAGGACAAGATGACTTGTACTTGAGAGTAGGGTAACGGTGCAATAACAAGGGAAGCGGTAATAGGAAAGGTGTTTCCCAATACCAAACAAATATAGGCCATCAGCAATGTTTATTTCTGTCATAGTTGTGTTGTGAACTGCTGTTGAACAGTGTAATGGTCTAAAGATCCCTATAAGTAGATGTGTTTTTGAGTTTCCAAGGCTTGCCAGCGCTTGTTACTGGACGAAGTAGGCGCTGTCTTGACTGTTTTCCGTTAGTATTGGAAATCGCCTTGAAGCCCTTCACAGGGTGATGAACGGCGGCACAAATTGCTTCCCTGTGATCCGCGAATAAAATCTATTGCAGATGTCTTTTCTATTCCTAGTACCGCTTTCAACACAAACCTGAACGCTGCTTTTATAGAGGGCAGCATGTGGAGAGCAGCATTAAAAAAAACGAAACCACAGTAATCATCTTTAATGCAGCCATGTGTGCCAGACCATAAGCATCTGGCTGATATTACATTCTCAATTAATATGTAGGTAATAAAGGTGGGCCATACTTGCACGCATGGGGTTTGCGTTTGTTTAATTAGGTCCACTACTAATGCTGGTTCAGAATAACATTACAATGAAGACCCTGGTTAAGCTCCTAGTAGGAACGATTTCATTCATTATGTGAATGTTGACTGCATACAGTATTTCACACGCCTCATGTCCTTTTCTTATTTTATCACCTGAGGCTGAAATTACTAGATACTTATGTCTTGTGCAAACAAGGCATTTTATTATTTTGCAAAATCGTAATTTGTATTTGCTATTATTTCAATCAGTCATGAATACAGACAACAAAACGTGGTAACTGGCCTTATTTAAAAAAAATGAAATGGGAATGTGATGGAAAGAATTCTCAGCAGTTTGAAATTTAGATTTGAAAGTTAGCATTCAGTATTTAATTGTAAACTGACAATATGAAGCCTTTACTGTTAAACGGGTCGGACTTCACGAAAAATAATGCTAAATTAGCAATGTTTAGTTGTTCCTGTTGCTGTTCATTTTAAATTGAGCAGCAAAGGTCACGCATAAAGTAGGTTATTAAGAAAAAGGTTTTTAAGGCTTGAAAGGCTAGTGTTTTTTCCTGTGTGTTATGTGCTTTCTTTAAACAAACCATCATTTTAGATGTATGCCTTTTTATATTGATACATGAATGTAAGCAGTCAGACAGTATTGGTATGGATGCATTTCATGAAAGTCTTTGATTAGTGGGGATAGAGCTTGGGGGATTTTGGCTCCCAGTGTTTGAAATGTGCACGGATAGAGCACCAGAGGAGACCTTGTCCTGCAGAGAAGGTGTCCCTCTGACTGTGAGGAGGTTATGCAGTTCAATGCAAGGCTGTGGGTGTTAATTCACAGAGGAAGAGAACATTCTTTAGGGCACACCGTGTGTTTTATGTTTATTTCGTAGCTTAGGCACTGGAAGAAAGGGAAAGTATAGGATCGTTCCTCTGTTATATCAAGTCAAGGATTATTTGATGGGTTCTTATTGAATTAGCTGGAATTCTCAACTCAATACTTTCCCCAAATCGGATTAATTATTTTTTGTTACATTAATCAAATATATAATATTATTAATAATCTAACAATCTTAATTTTTTGTTATTACTATGGAAGAGATGGCTAAGCTATTGCTTTTCATGCGACGCATTGAATTCTAGCCTCTGCACAGATTGGCATAACAAAGGCTGTCAGCAAAATTTTATGGTTCATTCTAACCCGTGTTGTAGGTCCCGTTTCTCCAACAAGATGGCGCCCTTTCTGAGCTTCCACTGGTCTCACCGAGAGGCTGATGGAAAGGGAGGGGTTTCTCACCTCCTCCCTCTCTCTGCTACCAACTGAAATGCAGCAGAGGAAATAGCCACTGTGGTGGATCCAACCCATTGGACTCCCAGCGCTGCTGCTAGTGCTGCTGCTAATGTCACTAGCCTAGTCTTTAGCCCGCACTCCCTTCTACCAGGGTCTTTCTTCCTCTTCTTCTTCCTCTTCCCTCTTCCCCCTCCTCTCTCTCGCTCTCTCTCTCTGTCCCTTTTTTTTTAATGGTGTTGGCCGTGTGGGATGGAATCGCGCGTCGTTGTCAGCAGGTTTTCCGTGGATGTGCTCTGTGGTGCTCGTGCGACCGTAGCACCGTTGTGGTGACAGCAGCAACATGCCACTGAAATGGAAAAGCGGGTCGCCGGTCAGCTGGAAATTCCCTGTGCCCGTGCTTAAGACGTCCAGGTCGTCGCCTCTGTCGCCTGCTTACATGTGAGTTGAGAGGGAGGGAGCGATGCTGGGGCTGTGGGGGTGGCCGATCAGGTGGACGTCCACCGCCTTGGTAAAGTTAACCAGGTTTTATGTTTTGTTTTTTTTCACAAAAATGTCAATGCGTTTTTTAAATTGAATTTGGTTTGAATGGGTCTCCTTTGGGTGAGAGAGGAGCGGGGGGTCTGTGCGGCTGCAGCCTTGATCTAGCAGGAAAGGATTGTGTTCACTGTGCTGAGTCTGCGCTCTGCTTGGGTTGTACTCCTCCTCCCTGTGGCTGGGACATCTATTGTATCGGTGGCCAGTGGAAGGCTGCGCTCCGTGCACGCAGCGAGGCAAATCCCGCAGATTGGTTCAGTGCACCGTGAGCTTTTGCGTCTGTGCCATTGCACTCTGCCTTGGGGCAATGTTTGTTTGGTCCTCTTTTAGTGGCTTTGGGAGGAGCCTGTCTTTGTGAGGGTGCATGATGTGTCCTGATTTAGGAGCTATTGTCATCTGCTGGTGCTCAGGGGAGGGGGGGAGGGTAGACATCCTCTTCTTCTCTGTTTTTTGTCAGTTCCATGCTTAAACGCAATGGTTGACTAGTGCAGGGTGAACTAGCCTAGCGTGAATAAGCGTAGCGTGAGCAGGCAATGGATGGCTTTGAGTGTGTTCAGTAGGCTCTCTTGTCTTCTCAGGTTGAAGGTATTCAGGGCTCTCCTTGATGCTTGCTAGCGTCAAGATATTAATTACACGGAGGAAGAATGTTAAGCACTTTGCCCCCCAACAGCTGTTCAGTGCCTTGTAAATAAAAATATTATTATTATTCATAAGGTTTTCTTTAATTATTTATTAAGACTCACACTGCTCTTATGCCTGACCTTTTAAGAGCTCACATTAGAATATTTCCTGAAATACTAAACGATAACCATAGTCATAAATATTTATGTCATATTTTTGTGTCCCTTGAATAATAAGCACAAACCTTGTTATGAGTAGTAGAGCAGATCCTTTTTTAACACATAAGACTTTAATCCTCTTGGTCATGCTTGGGTTTTTAAGTATGTGTACTTAATTTGCTCTGAGATGCATTATCAATAATAACAATGACATGTAATTGTGTAGTGCCAGTACCAAATTCTCCTTCACAACAATAAAATATTAAATCACCATTCAAATTATGTATTTCAACATTATATATCATATTCTAGAGATGTCTTCTTGGCATCTAGTCATAAACCATAATTGTTCATGTGTTTTTAATGTCTTTATTAGAAACCACAGCTCTATTTAAAGACCCTCTCCAGCAATGCCAGAGTGTGTGTAGCTAATGTGTAGGGCCTCCGCCCTCCTCTGCCTGGGCTGGTCTCTGCCCTACAACCCAGAGCTATTTTGATACATGTATATTGTATGTTGTGTTTTTAGACACACAGATATTGGGCCCCCAATTATAGGTTACTGTGGTCAGGGAAAATTGAGTCTGTCCTTGCCCCGTTGAGCACATAACCTCTGTCCCTTTCCAGTTCACTGGAGACGCCTTGGCTCCTCACATGTACAGCTGGTGAATTCTGTATGAGTGTCTGTATTGTGGAGCTTGGTGAAATGTGTGTGTTATGTGAACTGGTGTGTCTTTAATTGAGAACTGGATAGTAACAGTGTCCTTGCATATGTGTGGCTGCCTGCAGCGAGCCCACTCTCGTCTATATATAAACAGAGTAGCTGCCCTTGGTGCAGATTTCATGTTAGTAAAGAATGGCGATGGTTCAGTGCCTCTCACTGCTATGGCTTGATTTCAAGCTAGGTGAAACACGTTGTTGGGTTCATCCTTGGCTTTTTGTTTGAAACGACGGGACGGTCATTTAACAAAAGAAATGCATCGATCAGGGTATAATCAGCTCTGATGACATAGTTTCCTTCTAGTTTTTCTTTCGACATGGATTTGAAGTGCTTGCGTCTGTCTGCTTGCATCATTGAGATAGCGCTGTCTGTCTGTTCTTTTTTTAGGAAGAAGATGCTTTGGTTTACCACATGGGCTTCCAGAATTAGAGGTGGTGTAGGTTGTTGCTATATGGATGTGGGAGAATCTCTAGGCAGTTCAGCACAAGCTTCAAATATACTAGTAGATCATGTTCCTTTTTTGTCTAGTTTGCACTACTAGGCAATGGCATTGAATAAACTATGAATTGCCAGTGTTGCTGTTTGTGACTTGATTTAATCTTGGATAATGGATGCATAGAAAAAAAAGCACACTTTTACTTCTTAAATGGAAATGAGAAAAGTCTGGCTTCTGTTGATCAATGGTTGCATCGTCATAACTGCTGTAACAGGGAATTACCATAATGATGATGATCTCTTTTTTTAGCTTCTCTTGCATTGTACTACTTGAGTATTTAGTACAATGTTGTATAATATATCTTGCAACAATAACAAAGAACAGTCGCTGTCCAAAATTGGACCATCCATTATTGGATGGTTGAATGTACCGCCTTTGTTCGTACACTGTTTGTGAGGAGTATTCAAGCTTCAGTGAGTAGGAGACCTCTTGTGATGGTGCACCAAGCATGCATTGAGCCAGTTGTTTTTTTAAACCTCTGTGTTGGGCTAATTATCAATTCCAGATGGTTGACTCAAAATAAGTGGGGAGTTTTACTCACTAAACATAGACGTTCCATTTCACTTATTGAAGTCACTCATCATTCACCAACTGAGAAATTCTCACCAGCTTGCCATTCGCGGGTTGGCTATCTTTGTCCACAGTGTGTCAGGACAGTTGTGTCTGTTTGTGGGTCTGTTTGTGTGTCTGTGAGTGTAAGGGAAGTTCTACCCATGTTAACTTGGGTGTCGCTCAGTTGCAGTTGGGTGATGCTGGCATACTACGTATTTTAAGGTACTTTCATTTTAGCATGCTTGGAAAGAATCAGGCTTTATTATGTTTCCGTATTTGGCATCTGAAGGTACTTGGTGTGGAAAATTACTGTTAATAAAATTTTAACTTGGCATCAAGTACTTGATATGTTAGGGAATATTGCTTATTGGTCGGCATGGTATGTATCAGGGCTTGATATGATTAAGTAATGTGGGTGTGTATGGCTTATTGGTGGGCATGGTAAGTTACTGTGTGTGTGTGTGTGTGGTAAAGAACTGTTTGCATAATGTGGGTGTACTTATTGATGTGCTTGGTATGATAAGGTGCTTTCTTAAGAACCAGCCGAACATCAGATATTTCCCTGGGCAAATGAAGGTTGGACAACTAGACTGATGGTGCTCTTTGGGCCAGATAACAATGACGCACTAGCAAGGTATCCACAGAACAAACCTGTACAGAGACTTATGCATTAACCAATACTACCCCAATGCCTAAGGCAACGGCCTGGCTTAATGATGAATGGCCAGCCATTAATTGTAGTCGCTCAAAGAGGCCTGAGAAACAGGAATGGGAACAAGGCGGGGTGATTTGTCGTAACCTGTCCAGTAGCCCCACCTCCACATCTCTGTATGTATATATCCTTTAGCCAACACTTGGCAAGCTTGACGGCGTTTATCCGGTGAAACGGCTGTTTCCAAGTTGGATGTATGTGCACTGTATACTATAATGAGAGCAAGACTTCAATACATTCGCCAGTAAATCATGTGGAGAAATCTCTTGAGTCGGGCTTAAATCAACTGGCATGGTTAATGTGCCAACATGACAGTTGCTTTAATTGGAGCATGGCTTTAACAAGCCAATTTATTTGGAGTGCATGTTAATGAAAGAAAATAGAAGTAGCCACCGGCGGTACAACCTAGAAACCAGAACCTGCCTTTGGCTGGGATGGTTCTGAGCTCAGTTTAACCATTGGCCAACTGTTTTACCCAGTAACGCGTACCTGAGAGGGTGGCCTGAAAATAGGCAACTGACCGGCTTAATTATGCATGTACCATTTCCTGATGAAGGCTTTTCTATATAGATTGGACGGCTGCCAGTTCCCCTTGTTGACGTTTATGAGCTTTGAATCTCTGGCTCTGCCATTGGTCGCCTTTGCTGACTGATGTGCCTATTCCAACCAATCGGATACGGCTATAGGTTAGTCTGTGAGGAGAGGACCTGGCAACTCGGGGTTTAGTGGTGGAGGACACGGCAGTGTTTTTAATTTAAGCAATAACGAAGACTGCTCCTTTTTATTGTGGCGGCTGCACTTTTCTTTGGCAGAAATTCTGCAGAAGAAATGTTTATTTTAGTTGAATGAGCCTGCCTTTTGAGAACTGCTGGCTACATTGCATCTGTGCGGGGTGGATATGAAAGCAGAAGGACAACTTACTGTTCTCCCCCTGATTCTGTCTGGAAACACACGCACGCTCACACGCTCAAAGTATAAAGTCCATTTGGGCTTTGCTTTCCAAGTTCATTGTACAAAAAAATGCAATCAAAATAAAGGGTAATGGCTAAAAACACGGAATGTTTTTCGACAATCATTATTATAAGTTATATTCATCTCTCAAATGAAACCTGCCTATCACTTTAGTTGTAGGAAGGATCAAATTTACTGTCTAATATCTGATCTGAGAATATTGTTTAGCTAGGCTGAATTTACACACATCCCAACAGTCAAGCATTAATACAGAAAAGAATAACAATATCAAACCCATGTTGATTCATAGCAATGGATGTAGTCTCACTCGGAAATACATGCACATGTTGTGTGTCTCCTAAAGAGTTTAGCTCTGCCCTTGTTGTTCTTGGCTGTCTGGATGCAGGCTAACCTTAGAGCCGTGCACGAGCGCAGGCTGTGACTCTAGTTTTTCTGATAGATGATTAGGATGCTCTTGACTTATTTCCCTCCTTCATCCCTCCTTTCCTTTACTACTGACCTTTACCCTGCCTATGTGGGCTGTTTTTGTGAAGTCAATGAATGAGGTGTGAAGTGGATATTGGATAGCTAAACTAAAATACACATTTGGACAAGATACAATACCATGTCCTCGAGGTGTGAGCTGTTCGTCTAATGACTTGTGTTGAGAGGAGACACTGCCCAGAGGAAAACAAACTGGTGCAATCATTCAAGTGGGTTTGTCTGTTAACTTCAGGTAGAGGTGCATTGAGGGATGGGTTGTAACAGTTTGACTAGTTTAGCTGAGCACCCTGCAGCGATTCAAGCCCAATGGAACGCTTGTTATTCAACACAAATCTGCAATTTCTTCTGTGCAAATACGCCACTATCAATCAGCAGGGTCTAAAATTTTCCATTTTGGTTCACGAGTAACTTCATACTGGTCCATACACTGCATTGTTTCAATGTTTCTTTCTGCCAACCTCTAATTTCAATGTAATGAACAGATGCCCATTAAAGAAACGACATTGAACCCAATTACTGACCTAACCATGAAACTGTAAAAATAGTTTTCAGTCACCTCACCAGTAACCACTTAGTCTTATTTATTCACTGGCTTTTATATTTGTTATTACCATCCATCTTTTTAAAATGGTGCTTTAATGTGTAACTGATGTAAAATTAATAAAATGTGCTTTACAGATACTGTAGTCTAGAACGGTCTGGATTTTGTGCCACACTTTTACCAGCGTTTTACCACACGTTTCCCTAAAGCGACAGAAAGATACGACAGCGGGATACATCCTACTTTTGCTTACTGTACTCTGTTACAGTACAATACCTTACATGAGCTGTAGCTAGCTTGAAATAGCTGTAGCATTAGCAAGCGTTTAGCTTTGCAGCTCTGTTCGTGGCTCCGTGGTTCTACACTGGAGCGGATCTTTGCACTTCTTTGAGTCTCACTGTGGTCTGCTGTCTTGTCTGTTTTTCGTTTGCCAGCCACCAACACTCCTTTGTGGTGTGGACCTCACGCTCGCTCTTCGCAGCCTCTGCCACTTACCACCTGACGGGGTAAATGTCTGTTAGCACTGTAGTTGATTTGTCGTGCTCAGTGTCGCTGTGCTCCTCCTCAGCATCTCCTAGTTTAGAGCGTACTTCCTCCAGAAATGCTGTTCCCAGAAGCTGTCTGTCGCCATTTACCTGGTAGATGTAGCTTAAGCCTCCCCCCCCCCCTTGTGTCTTGTGTATGTTAAATATAATTAAATGCTGCTTTATGTGTCATGGTGTGTTTGTGCTACAATTGAAGCATGTATATCTAGTAGTTCATAGTTTGACTAGTTTGCCTTACGTGTTGTGGTGATGGACTCTGTCCCGAAATTACTGTCAAGTTGGTTATCGTATTGTCCTTTTTAAGTGTTGACTTCTTTTTTTTATCGGCATGTTAATTGGAATTGCATTAACGATTTTATGACAATGTTATTGTATCGATACAAATTTATGAAGAAAAAAATGTGCAAAAACTACAATTATCAGCACTCAGACATGACCTTAGCACAGGCTTACATCATTCAAGCATTGCATAATTACTATTCTGTGTTTCATTTATTTTATATTAGTCAAAAAAGGTCAGTGGCCCACTTGAACCAATTATCTCACTGTGAAACGCTTTCAACAGTTTTTCCCTGTCCATCAACCTCTATTTCAGGATCCAAGTGTCCATTTAACCAATTTTAATAATTCCCTCTGTGCCCATTTTGCAGACACTTTCATCCACGGCGACATAATGACTGCTCCGGCAACTTAATGCACTCTGAGTGCTCTAGGTTTATTAGTAGTGGGGACACGACAGTAAACCTTGACGTTTCTGACAACCCTACAGCTGTCACAAGCACCCTTCACCCTCAAGTTACGTTGCTGTTGTTAATGAGCACAACAGACTGTTGACGGTTTTGTCTGTTTACTGTGATTTTGTGCTCTTCTGTTTTCAGAGGGCCTGTTATACACAAGCCAGTAAAGGGTTGGGCCTCTTGGCTTAGCATACCTACATGTTAGGCTGCGGATACTGGGGCTCAAATGGCGGACCTCTCAATATTGACTTCAGAGAGAAGAGCTGTTATATGACTCAAAGCAACCCAAATGGAAGTCATGGCGGTCAGGTGCATCAGGGAGAGCCCACTAATGCCACATGATCGTGCACTCTTTATGTACAGTCCTTAACAACTTCAGCATTTCCAGACACAATTTGTCACTATTAAAAGTTAACTTGATTTTGTATAGGAAAGCCTTTTGCATAGTTCGCAGTAACACTATTATTATGTATTTACTTGCTAACTTAAAAATGATATTATACCCAAGCAAAAGTTTTTGTTCCATGCATCCCATTTGATCTACTACATTGGAAAAGCGTGTCTCGAACTATGGAAAAAATTATATCCTTGTGTTTTTGCATACTTGGCACCACACTTCGGCTAGATAGTGTAGTTCCGTCTACCGTAGTTTCCATCATCCATAAAGTGCAGGGTTGCAGGGAGGGATTCAATTGGCATTGTTACTGTACGTTCCTTAAGGTTGCAGTCGGACTGCTACTCTGTCCACTAAGCAGTTTGTGCTAGGCAGATTAGCAGAAGGTCAGTGTGTCCGTCCGTCCGTCCGTCTCCCCCCCCCACTACCCCAGTCCTCTCATGCCTCTGTTGGGTTGTGCAGGAAGATATGTTTTTATATATTACTCCTTTCCCACTGGTCCTGGTCCTTAATTTTGCTCTTCTTAACAATCTCGATATCGTTGCCCCCAGGGGCATCATTAAAAATGTGGTATTTGCTCTTTACTCATTTGGCCGATTCTTTCATCCACAAAAGCATCAGATACAGGTCTAGGATTAGGCTTCTTTCTCAGGGATGCCGGCAGGTAGACTGCGGACATTGGAATTTGAACCTAAAACCTTTCGGTCGAGAGTCTACACCCTTACCCCTAGACTATCCTACCATACTAACTAATGCTCTTGCCGTTGCCTGACTATATTTCAATGTATTCCACCACTCTACTTCCCAAAACACTTGAAAAAAATGTGTGAAACAGAGTAAAATGTGGCAGTCTTCTAAACAAGCTCCCTCCATGTTCCGCGTTTCTCTGGGCAGATCCCTGGTTGAGGACGACGACGCTCACATGAAGGTTGCGCTGGGCTACGGAGACGTGGGCGTCCCCTCCCACCTCCAGGCCTCCAAGACGGGGAACACTCGCTTCTTCACCAGCAACACACACAGCGCCGTGGTTCTGCAGGTACACAGCCTGAGTCAGGGTCAGAATCACGGGAATGGGACTTGCTGAATGTACGGTAGAAATGGACCAGGGACTAAAAATTTTTTGAATTTTGAACTAGAACATACATTTTCTGCACAAAATGTAGTAAAAAATGAGGTTGCTAATATGTTTTTAATAACGCCACATAGACTTAAACTATTAGTTAAGCTTAAATGGTTACCTTTTTGTTGTATCATTGGTGCTAAAATTATTAATCAATTGGAAATGTGATTGTTATATATTGGGCCGTTTGTGTGGGGACCTCCATTTATTCTGATTAGAGCTAAGTGTTTCCTACATATCTGGTGTACTTCCGGTAGAATCTAAAGGCTAACAATAGGCAATTTTCAGATGAGGCATGCGGCTCCGTTTGCCATGCGTCAGATGCATTCTGGGATGAAAAACGTCAGAAATACCTGTAATAACTTCCAATGCGACGATTCACCTGGCTTTCAAAACTCGTGGTAGTTTCAGGAAAAGAACTTCCGCCTACTTTTCTGGGCATTTGCTCTCGAATAAGTGCGGACATATGACACTCCCCTCAACATATCAAAACGTTGCCCTGGTTGGTTGGAATTGCCACGTGGAATTTCCCACGTGAGAAATGACATATCTCCTTTCAAAGAGGCTTGCCCTCTCCCAAACTATGCTTGGTCAAACAACGAGAAGTGCACCTGTTTCCGACTTGACGTTGTGGGAACTTAGAAGTATTTCTGACTAGTTCCGGCAGATGTTCTCAAGTCTCGTGCATGCATGCGCGCAAATGCAGATGATCTGAAACTCGTCTATTGCTTAAGACCGGAAACGACAGTTATCGTGACTTCATATTCCGTATATATGGTATCAAGCTATCTTAAAAACAATATTTTTCACGTCATGCTATCTACACAAACGATTTGTTATATGAAAGCTGTGACTCCATGGATTACAACGGTATAAGCCTCATCATTCTGTGAGCTTATCTCAAATAACGTCAATAGCACTTTTCCAAGACTCACTCACTCACTCGCTCTCTTCAAAATTTATTAGTAGAGCTCAGCTATTCTATATTTGATCTCAAATGTGTTCAAACTTTATCACTTTAGCTAACTCATCACTTTATTTGTTTCCAACAATTTTAGAAGCTGTGCATGTTAACATTGTTTACTCCATTTAGACTTTTGAACTGAAGTGAAATCTCTTCACTTGATTTAAGCCATTCCACATTTCCATACATCTTAAACTATGTGGCTTTATAAAAACATATTTCAACCTCACTTTGGCACTTGCACCTCATGACCGCACTCACGGCATTTTCTACTGGAAATGCATCTTCTAGTTGAAATTTAGCTTGTTACCAGTATATTATAGAGTTTATATAATTAACTTAATTTTCTGTCATAAATATTGATCTTTCTGCCCTTGAAATATAAATAATTTTCGAATATATATTTTAAATATAGCAAAGCAGGAAGATGGCTGCGTAGGAGGACAGGAAAGCAAAAGTGAGGCACATAGCTGCTCGATGAACAAAGCACTGGTGCAGGCAAAGGCAAAAAAGCACAAGTATTGCTATTGCATAGCAATGCTTCATATAGTGGGTGTGAACACCACTGACTGACTTTTATGTGGCACTTAAACAGAGTTTGCTTAGAAAAATGTAGCATGACTCATATAAAGGTTCATGCATTGCAAATATTTTCTGGAATTTTTTTCTTATTGTTTTGGCAATCGCCAGTTTGCACCCCTGACAATAATTAAGCTTCACAAATAACTATTTATATATGATGGGATGTCAATGTCTTATTATTTGCAATACAATTGATAGAATTAGGTCTGAAAACCAACCATTGCATTAGCGTGTACATTACAACATCACAACACAGCCATTTCTGAGCCGTTTGTTTGCTACTCACTTTCTCTTTGCATCGTCTAACCAGAGCACTCCCCGTAGCAGTGGAGCTTATGGGAATGTAGTTTTCATTCCATCACTGCTCGTAGTCCTGTCCTCAGGCCAGGCTGTGACCAACCGCCTTCTGTCTCCCAGGGGTTTGACCAGCTCAGGATAGAGGGGCTACTGTGTGACGTGACGCTGGTCGCCGGCGATGGAGATGAAGCATTTCCTGTCCACCGGGCCATGATGGCCTCCTCCTCAGACTACTTCAAAGCCATGTTCACAGGTAGGTCCTTCGTGTGTCAGTTAGGCCCCGGCACACACGGCCACTCTGCAGCAAGGGTGTGTGTGCCAATTACCATGGCACACATGCATTACTATGGATGGCGGTCCATAGTAAGGTCGCCGTCCTACTAAGGTGTTAGGCTGCACGTCATTGTACGCATTGTTTTCTTTTATGTTGTCTGTGTCCTTGGCTTAACCCACACATTAGAATTGGGTTTGTGTTTCATCACAGCCAATCGTTAAAGAACAGCAATCATCGGACGTCGCCTCAATTCATAATGCTCTAAAGAAAATGATTTAGAGTTTTTACCACACAATAATGGTGTTATTCTATATTATTTGTTAAAGATATGCAAGTTACTCCCCTGGCCCCTGCATTATGTTATGCTCCATATTCCATTTTGAATAACTGCGCTAGTGGGTGTAGATTAATGCTAATTGTTAATTATCCGCAGACACTTCTCCGTTACAATGGAGCAGGACTTAACTCACACGCTTCATTATGTCACAAATCCCTCTCTGAACCAAGAGCCCCATTCTCCTCTGTCCTCCTCCCGCCGGAGCGGCCAGCGATGTGGCCTGACGTCCCCTTTGTTGTCTTCTGTCCCACAGGTGGAATGAAGGAGCAGGATCTGATGTGCATCAAGCTCCACGGGGTAAACCGAATAGGCCTGAAGAAGATCATTGACTTCATTTACACGGCGAAGCTATCGCTCAACATGGAGAACCTGCAGGACACACTGGAGGCAGCTAGCTTCCTGCAAATCCTCCCTGTGCTTGACTTCTGCAAAGTGTTCCTCATCTCCGGGGTAAGGGATTTATTATGTGTTATTACACGGCTTTGTTGAATCCTCTATTCTGATTGGTCAATTCCGGTGTTCTGTGGCCTGATATTTCTGAGTAGCGGACCCCTGCTATGAATAATCGACTGTTGCTATGGAGGACACACTTCTGATCATAGACTCTGGAGGTCCTGAAATCAAATTCAATAAATAAATCTAGTCTATGGTCGTATATTTTCTGTCAGATTGATTGAGATAGTTAGTCGCGTTGTGTTAAGTGGCTGTGTAATAAGCCGTATAAAAACCCTTGTCTGGGTTTATTTTGCAATGCTCACTGTAAGTGACCCATTAGATATTATTATTATTTTTTATTATTATAATTTATATATCCCATTGTCTGGCCGTTTTTATCAAAAGTGTCACAATACTGTGAGTGCATTCATTCAAACCATCATCCCAGTGTCGAAGGCCTTGCTCTATCAGTGGAGCTACAGCTGGACGCCATACAGTAGTATTCCTTTTAATAGTCCTTAATGATCTTTCTAAAGTAAATAATAGATGGTGCATGACCGGCAAAGCCCCATCCCTGCTTAGTGTACTTCAGGGTTATCGCTAGAAGCTCAATGGCTGTGGTGGGACCAATGGCAGGAGAGCATACATCACATCCTAATCCGAGAGTCAAACTCCCTAAAATAATAATCCAACCATAACTAGAATAGTCTTTGTATGTTTGTCCTTCAATTTCACGGCAACCGTTCATCCGATCGACTTCACACTCTGCGGGGGTATTTCTGAGGACCCAAGGGAGTGTTGAGTGTGAAGTTGTTTGGATGAGCCGCTCTCGAGAAAAGCTGCAAACAGCAATACCAGAGACCAGGCAATGGGCCCATTCCAAACAGCCATGTTTTGAACAGGCACTGCTTTAGTGGGGATAAACAGAGGAGGAGGGCATTTCTGCTTGCTCAGTGAGTTGGATTGGTACCGCCATAGCTCGCCCGTTCATGTTTTGGCTCGTCAAACTCGAAGGCGAAAGCAGTCACTCATCTTATACTTTGACAATACCAGGCAGTCAACTGACCCTTTTACCATTAGGGGAGGTCTGCATCCCTCTTAAAGAAAGCAGCGAGGAACTGTTCGCCTTGGAGGCGTGCACACAAGACCACATTAGAGCTTCTAATAAGACATTTTAGCTGTGTAATGGTGCATTAAGGCTTTGACCTTTCCCTTGTTTCCCGGGAAACAATCTGTAAATGTAAGAGAACTGCAGTGGTTGTCTGTCCTTTGCAAAGCACACCGCACAAAGAACCGACCTTTTCAGGTAAGCCTGCACTCGGATGTTGTCCACAGCTGATAAAACAGCTGGGTCTGCACGGCACGCGTCAGCAGTTGGCAGGCATTACAATTTTTACGAGATCCACATCTCCCATGATGCAACTTGCCATTTACCCCCCCCCCCCCCCTCACAGGTCTCGCTGGACAACTGCGTGGAGGTGGGGCGCATCGCCAATGCCTACAACCTCACAGAGGTGGACAAGTACGTCAACAACTTTATCCTCAAGAACTTCCCCTCGCTACTGGGCACGGGGGAGTTCGTCAAGCTGCCCTTCGAGCGGCTGGCCTTCGTGCTGTCGAGCAACAGCTTGAAACACTGCAGCGAGCTGGACCTGTTCAAGGCGGCGTGCCGCTGGCTGCGCTACGAGGACGGCCGCATGGATCACGCCGCCAAGCTCATGAAGAACATCCGCTTCCCCCTCATGAACCCCCAGGAGCTCATCAACCACGTGCAGACGGTGGACTTCATGCGCACGGACAACACTTGCGTCAACCTGCTGCTGGAGGCTAGCAACTACCAGATGATGCCCTACATGCAGCCCGTCATGCAGTCGGAGCGCACGGCCATCCGCTCGGACAGCGGCCACCTGGTGACGCTGGGCGGCGTGCTGCGGCAGCAGCTGGTGGTCAGCAAGGAGCTGCGGCTGTTTGACGAAAAGGCGCACGAGTGGAAGGCGCTGGCGCCCATGGACGCGCCGCGCTACCAGCACGGCATCGCCGTCATCGGCAACTTCCTGTACGTGGTGGGCGGCCAGAGCAACTACGACACGAAGGGCAAGACGGCGGTGGACACGGTGTTCCGCTACGACCCGCGCTACAACAAGTGGATGCAGGTGGCGTGCCTCAACGAGAAGCGCACCTTCTTCCACCTGAGCGCGCTCAAGGGACACCTGTACGCCGTGGGCGGGCGCAACGCGGCCGGGGAGCTCGGTGAGGATCACTTTTGTTTGGTTTTTAATGGCCATTGTTCTTGGTTCGGAGCCTTAGCTGGGGTGGGGAACTGAATGCGGAACTATAGCTAACACTATACAGTATACTGTTTGCTGGGAAAGGAGCTTGGAGCAATTTGGCATCAGACGCGTCCTGCTATTGGGACGAATCGTGTGTGTGTGTGTGTGTGTGTGTGTGTGTGTGTGTGTGTGTGTGTGTGTGTGTGTCTGTGTGTGTGTGGGTGCGGGGGTGTGTGTGTGTGTGTGTGTGTGTGTGTGTGTGTGTGTGTGTGTGGTGTTACACTGCATACTTTAACTGCAGGTTTCTTAGTTTGTTGTCCACCCTGTAGTGGTACTGGCACATTTTGGCCCTTTCCCTCCGT
>OOFH01092397.1:0-23165 GCA_900323355.1 Merlangius merlangus
CTATAGCGTTGAGAGGCTGCGTTTGACCTGCAGCAAGTGATAACGTGACGCATGGGCTCAATGGGCAACACTACTCTAAGTAGCCGCCACAAAGCAACTTAATCCGATTAAGGTGACACAAACACTGACACACTCTCTCATCCTCTCAGGGGCTTGGCTAATAGACGTGATTGTAATTTCCTGATTGAGGATCGGAACATTGATGTCTCTGTTAAGTTTCTTTTTTTTTGCGACAACACACACACACACATACGGACACACACGGACACACACACACACACACACACACACACACAATCTCACTCACACACGATAAGGACAGGCAAACATGGTATTGGATTCATTGAATGAAATAGCAAATTCACAACAGTGATAACAAAGCAATGACATTAAAACGTGTGTTCTAAGAAAATTTGACACAAATATCTCACTAATTAAACCAAAACAGTTTTAATCAACACACAGAGCTTAATTTATGTTATAGGCTCTGCATTTTTGACAAGGAAGTGACACGTTGTTTAATCCCATTAGGATAATTACTTGGTCCTTACATTTTTATGTAAATTGTGTCCCAAATCTGAAAATTAGCCTGTGGCATTTAGATAGGTCACTGTCGAAAACAAAAAAGGTGACCACTTCCTTTTTTTTATATATGCCTTACAGAGGGTTTTGTGATAATTGTGAACCTGGTATCATATATTGTGAAACAAAGTTAAGACTCATAATAACCTACTTTAAGGTTTAGACGAGAGGAGGCTGCTTCATGTGAACATACTGGTAATACATGTATTGTAACATACATTTTATAAGCAGACATTATAGACTAAGGGAGCTTGGTCTGTTAAGAAAAACACATAAATTCTTAAGAAAACATGACGGTTTAGTAAATGGCCCTGGATTGTTTTAAGTGCATGAAACGTCATATGGTGTGACAGTCCATCACGTTGTTGGTCAGGGTTTTCATATCATCTGTCACACCATTGTAACTGAACTAGTAAGATACGAAATGGTCCTTCATGGCAAGAAAACTAATATATGCAAAGCATTATTGGCATTAAGTTTTACTATTATACCCCCCCAAAAAACATACAACATAGGCTATATGTTCATTTTCGAATTGGTATCCGAGAATTGCACTTTTGAGAGAAACTAAGAGGGACGAATATCTTCAGCCAGAAGCACAACAGATAACAGTATACCTGAATAAGCAAAGCTTCATTGGAATTGATTACATTACACACATTACATTGAAATAGTCTGGTCCTTCAGGGCTATTTGAATGACCAACAATGACTTTTTTTTCACCTCTTGTGGTATGTTGGAAAATATCATTTGGGCGATGACATAAGCGGCCTTGGTCACATATCTGACGCTGAACTTGCTTTCATATACAGATACAGCCATAGGTCTACATTTAAAATAGTTCTCGTTTTGGATGGATGAACAGTGATTGTTTTGTTTACCCATTTTTAGATCAATCAGCTGAAATACAGAAGGGTGCGCACACAACTCCGAGGAATATGGACTTACCCGATATATCCACAACTTTTAGAGAAGACGCCAAGGGAAATTTCTCCTTTAGTATCCGAGCAATGCGACCCTCTCCGTCTGTTTGCGAGGATAGGCATCTCCGTATATGTAGAGCTAAGCCCCCCTAGAAAAGAAAAGTGCCAAGATAATGAGACATTGGGTCTCTGTACTGTGACACACTAATACATTGTTATAATCGCCACCATGTTACGTCTACATTTGATCTACATTTGTCATTGACCGTTACGAAACAAATGTTTCAGAAAGTAATTTACTTGATTAATACGAAGAAACCGGGAAACACAGATCATTGCTCCGGTTGTATGATATATATATATATACAATATTTGATTTGAATGAAAACTAAAAAGAGGATCGTCTGGGAGCAGCTAACTGCGTGTTAAGTCACCCTCAGGTGGTAGTAACAGCAACAAAACATTGTCTCATAAATATGACGCAAGCGGATGCATGCATGCCAGCGCGCGAGACGGAAATAAATAACATCCGGCCGTCTGGGGATTATTCAAAGGATTTGTCAAGTTCAGTTGGCTCTATTACGTATTTGAAATCCGAGATAACCCCATTTGTAATGTCTACTAATGAAACCAATGGTGCTGAAGGGAATATAGAAAGGCTGGCATAGAATACAACATTGCATTACGTACTCCTCGCCTCGCCCTCTCCAACCTCCGTATAATAAAAGCGTTATAGTTTATTGTTGTAGACCTATGTCAAGGAAGCTATTTAAATATAATATAACTTTAACCAGACTATTGAAAGTAGTCTATTTCTACCTCTTACCCTATATTTCTACCTCTTACCATATCTATAGCATTGCTATAGATCAGGGGTCTCAAACTCGCGGCCCGGGGGCCCATTGAGACCCACGTGATGATATTTTGTGGCCCCCTACTTGACATCAAAGTTTAGTGGGTAGGGTGACCAGATATCCCGGTTTTGCCGGGACAGTCCCAATTTTGAGTTGCGTGTCCTGAGTCCCGACAAAAGCCAAAGGACGCTAAAATGTCCCGGTTTCCACCAACTGCTATGAAATGTCCCCTGTTGTAAGCGATGACATAGCCAACGTGATCTAATTATAGCCCAATCATGAACTTAGATTGGGTCAGTTGTGCTCCTTTTTTTTGTGGAATATTTGATGCGGCCCAGCCTGACCCAGACTCTACCTCCAGCGGCCCCCAGGTAGCCTAAGTTGAGCTTGAGACCCCTGCTATAGATAGAACAACTGTGGAGCTGTCCTGCTGTCCCTTTCTTGTGCCCATCATGTTAAAAATAGATCTTCATCTTTGCTCCTAAACAACTCAAATAAAAAAGATGCATACAAAACATTGACTATACAATTACATTTCCTATCCAGGTAAACAAATCAATTAGTGTACATTTGAAAAAGAAGAATAGCTTCTGCTATCTCTCCGACCAGTTGTGAAGTGCTAAATCAAGCTGCCTGATGCTGTTGACAGTGCATTTGTACCTATTCGTTCAAAGCCCAGGCTTTGTGTTCAAGCATTTGAACAGCCCCACACAATGCCAGGCTGAGAGGGGGAGGGCTGTCAAGCAGTTATCTGAAAAGATGGATTGTGTGTCCCAGAAATGTGACGTCAGTGCCCTTTAAAGCCCCTAGGTGAGTGGACCCAAAGTAACAGATGCAAGGTCTAATGACAGAGATGGCTGATGCTGTGTTCTCTGTAATGCTCCTGATGAGTTTCTCACTTAACGCTGTCTCCTACGGTCAGGATCTGACAGACATATCTTGCCCAGATTCCCAGGAGGCATTTGACGGCTCCTGTTATGAACTGGTGTCTCTGCAGCGTCCCTTTCTGAACGCTGAGAGTTGGTGTGAACGAGGCGGAGGGCACTTGGCCTTCATCCTCAACGATGAAACACAGCAGTTCCTTCAGAAGCACTTGGACCCCGGCAAGGACTGGTGGCTTGGACTCGCACCTGCAGCGCCAAACCTCACACTCGACTCTACTGCCGGCAATGAAAGTAAGTGGCCATTAGATAAACAATTTTATGGATAAACAGTTTTACTGCACTGCGTAATTGTATCATAGATATATTGGTACTTGATTCATGCTTGAGGGAAAATTTGGTAAAATCATCAATAGGTAATGAATCCTAAGGTATGACAGATGTCAGAATGAGGAAACTGTTGGGAAAGTGTCAAAGTGCTATCTGCCGTTGGGAGGCAATTTTTGTATTTTTGAAGATCAGCAGGAGATACTTTTTTTAAGTAAAAAATAATCATCATTCGGTGATAGATAATGAACAGAATATTTTTCTCTCTATCTCTCAATTCAGCATGGCTGTCTGCACTACTATTACGATGTCTGTTTACTGCCCATTGTTCGAAGGCACACACATTTGCCTATCTCCCTCTAGCAGCATGCATGACAGGAGAGCCTGTGCTAATTTAGCAGATATTCTAAATGGCTTTGGCTGCAACAACGCCTGATTTGTGAGTGTTCCTTTTGTCCCCCTCACAAAAGACACGTCGTAACCATCTTTTAACCATGTCACTTGTAACCGAGATAGCCTCTAAGGACCCATTCCTCAAATGACCCCCATGGGGAAGATGTGAAAGACAGGTGCTAACTTCTCATATTTTCGTCATTAAATTGGTTCAACACAGGACCTGCATTTCCTGACTTGGATCAATCAAGTATCAGCAACATTTTAAAGATTAATCAGTTACTCATTAATTGATCCATTGCTGTTGTCCTCCGCTGATTCCCTTCTTCAGGCTCTCTCTCCTGGCTTGATGGCTCCGACGTCAGCTATAACAACTGGGTGACAAACCCTCATGCAGACTCGGCCTGCGGACACGTCCTAAGAAACTCAGGTTTCCAGTGGGAAGCCAAAGTTAACTGTAGCCAGGATCTAAACTTCATCTGCCAGTTTGGTACGCATCAAATATGTATTATTTATATGTAAAGAAGAGACAAGGTCAAACGATTTGTAGAGCCCTGTAATGTGTTGACAATTTCCTGTGTTTCCTTAGATTCTGGGAGATCTATTGCGTGCGATGGACTAAACGCCACTTTGCAATGTGGCTCAGGTCAGGTAATAGAGATAGACGACAGCTTCTATGGCCGTAAGACAATTCACTACTGCAAATCTAAAGAAACCTTGTCGCCTACATCTTCCAAAGAGGATTGTAGCTGGATAGACGTGGTGGATCCAGTGAAAGGTAATATTTCTTATTTATACATCATATGTTTATTTAGCTATTATTTAGCTGCTATGTGTAAATGGAGAGTGAGCCAGTATTATATACTCCTAGGTGGAAGCATACAATGGGTAAAAAAAAAAAAGGCTCAGGATAATAAGCTATCAAAGAAATGGATATGCAAGTATAATCAAATGGAAGGCAGCTGTTTCACTAAGAGCTGTTAAACCACTCAAACAATGCCTCTATATATCCATTGTTCTGAACATAAGAACGATTGTGTACACAACCATTACACTGAAAGGCCAGGCAAGGTATTCCTGATGGGGGACATGGATATGGGCATTGTGGGGAAAATTGTCTCTTTTGTAGGCTATATGCATTTCAGAAAGCGCTCCTCCATTTATAGGGGCTACTCTTAATAATAAGTTAAAATATAAAAAAACGGACTACTAGACTGCTGCCAAGACTATACATCATATCTAATGACATTCATGAAGTAGAATATACATTGTGTATTTATCTCAATATCGTTAGCCTCATAGCATCATAGTCATATTTTAAGGTTCATCTGGTTTTTACTGTCAAAATTGCTGAAGTCAAATAGGTGACTCAGGCAGAAAGTGATTAGGCACCGTGAATCAGCAACATGGGGGAGTAGAGTAAGGTTTGATATCGCCATTGGCCAGAATAGAATTTAGGCCATTATGCTATGAGACTAACGATATGTATACTATTCTACCACAGTGAGAAAAGAGCTTGGATTGCACAGTGCAGCTGAGGGAATTGGTTTTGTCCTTCCAGGTCATTGTCATGGACTACAGGCTTGCCAGGCTGTAGCAGACGTAGGGACTTTCGGGGAACCCTGTCCTGAACAGGGAAGTTATTTGTCGGTGGAATACCATTGCAAAGATGGTATGATTCGGTCTATGGTTTTTATGGTCATATATTTTATAATATGTAACCATAATGCTGGGTTTTGGTTTTAAAACAAATTTCAGATGTAATGATTGATAGAAAAATATGTATGTATTTTGGCAGGCCTCAACTTGTTAATGAGCAAGCTGGCTGCTGTCTCCGACAACGTCAATATCACGGTGAAGTGGCTCCTTCATCCATTCGAGGGGAATCTGACTTGCACCCTAAATGCAGGAGATGGACACAACATTGACTCCTACACTCCTGAAGAGTGAGCAGAACTTTGCATTTTAATAGTTAATTAGCCAAAAATGTCAATATGTTATGTATTATTACATATGCATTATATCTATATTATCAATACAAAATATTATTATTGTATTCATTATTTGTTTCTCTTCCAGAGTGGACAGTAGTGTTATGCACAAATACAGCAAGCCGGGGGTTTTCACGGTGGGGGTGGAGTGTACCACCAGCGACTGGCATGTCACTGCTCAACGAGTCATCACCATTCAGGAGTCCGTTGGTGAGTTTGGTGTCATCACCTGCTACAGCCAAAACCTGTCTACAGAAGGTACTGCACTCCAAGCTCTCTACGGGACACCGCTTCAACTCCACGTTGTGTTAGAAGCCGGTAAGCTAACATCAACGTTATCAACTTTTACAGATAACCTATTACAGTAGGCATCCTAGTGATGCAATTACTTATTATTATCATTGTCTCCATACAGGCACAAATGTGAATTTGGAGATCCAGAGTCGGGGGACAGTGGTGGCAAATTTCTCCTCGGTTCAAGGGGCGATCGGACACAACATCACAGTGAGTGCAGAGATGACCGAGCAGCTCGGGCCCGGCTGCCATGACTTCACTCTGCACGCTTCTAACGCAGTGACGCCCGCGGGGGTGTCCACAGAGCTGCGTCTGTGTCTGGTGGAGCCCGTGAACGGGCTCAAGGCCTCTGCCGTGGGCGAGGAAGACGCGTGTCCACTGGACACCTCAGACCTGGCCCTAAGGGTTTCCCTGGAAAGGGGGGGGCCTGCAGAGCTTCTCTTCTCTCTGGCCTCACCCTGGGAAAACCGGACGGAAACCAGGGAAATGCTGAATGCTACTTTACAAGATTATCATTTCTCAGACCCAATCAGAGGTACTCCAAACCTAAATACACAAAACAAAGATCAATAAAATACAACAAATAAACCACAACCATTGTTGTACAATTGCCAGTGTATATAATAGGATATGCCTCTTTGTTTTTTGTGATCTAGCACTTAGAGAAGTGACTATAAAAGCCACAAATTTGTTTTCTGCTGCGGAAGTTGACGTGGACCTTCGCAGCTTGATCAAAGCGTGCAGGAATAACTCTGATTGCTCGGCGGATGACGACAGAGGCACCGTATGTTCACCATTCTTTTACCACACTTAAACGTGTCCTTTTGTCTCATTGAAGCAGCTCTTACAGTTATATGTATTCACAGCATGTCATATTTGTGTACTTTCAAACAATTTGCTGTTGAAATATAAAGTAGTGCCTGTTGATACCGACTTAGTTTTCAAATTGTTAGTATCAGCTAGAGATCAGTGCTACTCCGGATCCTGCAGTGGACTATGCTCAGAGTGTCCGACTCACAGGCACTGGAGCAGATGCACTGCTATCCAAAGAAGGAATGGCATTCAAGTGGAGTTGTGGTAAGTAGTACACCACTGTCTTCTAATTGATGGTATATGTTCACTATGGGGTTTTTTTCTTGATTGTTTCATTTATTCTGATTCATACAGATGGAAATTGCAGATGCAAAGACGTCACACATTTCAAAGGTCGTATTATCAGAAAGCACTGCCTTCCCAATCCATTTGAGATGCTAAAATACACTTTCACTGTGAAGAGGAAGACATGGTTTAGAAACTGTGTTGTTACCTCTGCATCCAAGTGCATCACTGTTACACCAAAGGAATTCACAGATGTTACTATAAGGTAAACTAGAACCCATTGACACCATGGGTTCTATAAACATGAATTATACTGTATATATACACACATAAATATATCAATATATACATGTTAAACTATATATGCATATTTGTTTTTTGCAGTTGTCCCGATTGTGCAACCATAGACGTGGACAAGCCAGTAGAGCTCAGTCTGACTTGTGTAGGAACCTGCCCAGAGGTTGTGTGGAACATTGAGGACCCAAAGGCCCCAACGGTATAAGGAAAACACACACAGGTTTAACCAGGAACAAACTAATGTAGAGTACCTTTCAGGATTGGTTAATGTGTGAATTTCTCCATCAGGGTGAGCTCCAAGACTGCTATACCAGAGCATCAAGGAGGCCATTGATAGAGACACAGGATGGTAACACTAGGTACACAGTGCATAGCCAACGTTTGAACGAGGCAAAGGACGCATTCCGCAACATCACAGTTATTGCCTATGGTATGTAAAATCATATCCTACTACACTTAATTTACAGCAATATTCAATGATCAAGAAACATAACTTTATTGTTTTTTTCTGCATACTTTCACATTTTAAGAGTAACTTGATAGGATTTGAAACAAAGTATGTCTCAATAGAACACAAAACAAGAATTGCAAGGTCACCTGAAAATGTGTTCTGGTTTTAAGGTAAGACGGACCCAGGCTTTGCCATGTATACTTTCCCAATACTGAGTGTTGCGCCGACGGCAGCCTCTTCAACCACCACCTCACAAATGACCAGCGTAGGAGCCCCCGACCCCAGCCCTTCCTGTGTCATATCCCCACTGTCAGGGACCGTGCTCGATGCGTTTAACATCTCCTGCAAAACCAGTTTCCCCTGCACTGCAAACAATTGTCTTTATTGCCTGAAAACAAAGCAAGGTGAGCTGGGTTTTTGTTGCTTCTGTTCTTGATTAATCTTGACGATTCTAGGATGGATGCTGATTCTGCATTTGCACATATTAAAGATGTTGAGAAGAGCACCTGCCAAATAATCAAAAAATGTCCATCCAAGTTAATACCCTGATCGTAATTGAATGGTAGTGAATATTCATTGAACTTGGGAGTTGTCAGTGCTTAAGGCTGTCCTGGTTTTAGGGCAACAACTAAGATGCAGTGACTCAGATGAACTGAAGTCTGTCTCACTACCCCTCGGAGATAAGAACAATAACTACACTTTGACAATGGTGGTTACTGTGAAAAATGGAGATAAGGACCACGACATGACAATCACCACTCAGGTTTGTCTTCTGTCACAATGCATGCATCTTGGAAGAATGAGTGGACCATCTTTCTTTAGATGCAAAATACACAGGCTTACGTCTTGGAAACTGGTCCGGTTCTTCTTGTTGTTCTGCAAGGTACGGAAGAGTGATACCGGCTCTTCGGTGGACTCTCTGCAGGCTGCCGTCGCGGGTAATATAGCTCAGCTGGAGGCGCAGGGTCTTTTGACAGGCGCAGTCCTGGGCCAAATGTTCTCCTCTGTCTCTGACATGCTCAACGCAGACGCCAGTGACGATCAGAAGGGTGCAAGACTAAAGGTAGAGTTACTCTATGTTAAGAGTTAGGCTATTCTGGTTCACTGCTCCCTGCTAATCCCTGACCAATCAGGGCCTTTCTTCCCTGATTGGTTCTGGGATCTTGCCTGTCAATCGCAGGTGTGTGCATGGATTGCTTGCTTTTACAATCTTATTCTCTTCTGCTCTTTTTTTTGCCACTCTCTTTGCAATTGCAAAATGTGCGACAGCAACTTTAATTGTGCAGTGTATATTTTTGTATATGTATATTTACAGTAGAGATTAAAATGAAGCCTGTTCCCTCCCCTGCAGCTAAGGGAGGAGATGCTGAGCACAATGGCATCTGTCCTGTTGGATTCTCCCAGCAACAGCTCCCAGGAAGTGCATGTGACAGCCAAAGCAGTGGCAGGCCTCACCAAAATATCTGATGAGCTCAGTCCTTCAGCCCAGGTACATATTGGTGTGCAGTAGAAGGTTTGTTGCTTGTTTGTTGTGGCTTGTTGATGGGACATTTGTTGTTGCCAAATTAAAATTACGCAGGCCAAAATATGTACCATACCTAGATGTTAGATGGTTTGGTTTTAAAAGTAGAAATGACCATAGGCCTAATCATACCTGTCTTGTTTAACAGGTAGAGGCCAGTTCTCTTTTGGCAGACCTCAGTTCGTCCCTCCTCTCTATCAACATTTATCCACAAGATGGTGACGAAGAGGAGGTTTTGGAAGCGGCCACACCAATAGTTGAAGCAGTCAGCAATATTTTGAGCGTTTCACCAAATGTAAGTACACTTACTCTCCTTCTTTGAGATGCTTAAATTAATATTGCTGGCCAAAACTCAGATTTAAATATGCCTATATTGGTGACCCATAATGGTTTCTAGGCCCTTTAAATGCTTTGTGCTTTATAATACTCAACCACTATCTGATCTTGATTTCGGAAAGGACACCCTGTGACATCGGTACTGCAGGCCAGGTAGAGTTTAATATGAGAGAATGTGTTGAACTCGCTGTACATCAACAATTATATATGGTCCTATTATATGTTAGTACATCCTCATAGGAACAGCCACCTATGATGACGTTAGAACTCAGCCTCGCCTGTAAGTCACTTTGGATAAGAAATATCAGCTAAATGGATGCATGTAAATGCCTAAATGTATGCTGGAAAATGTGGTTTTGCCTGTATGACAACATTGTTTTAATTTTGTCATAACTCCTCAGAATACACAAGGCAATAAAACAAAATAAAACTTTTATTTTTCCCTCCTCAGAAAATCGTGTCCGATATTCTTCTCACAGGAATGAACAATGTTCAGAGTGCATTGTTAAAAGGCAAAGAAATAAACGAAGGTCCGGTCATCATTAGCTCTGGTCACATCAGTCTGTATGTCAACAGGTAAGACACAATGGTGACCAACCCCAGTATGAATTGCAATGGAGAATAAATATTAGTTTATATTAAAGCTGCAATAGCAATTTTTGCTCGCCCCTCTTCATTTTGATTACATTTTGTTTTGATGAGGCTCATGGCTCTCATGCCTTCAGCTCTATAGCAATGGCCGGTAGTCAAACAAATGCATGAGAACCTTGAAACCTCAATCAAAACAAGCTGGGGCGAGTAACCACTGCTGATTGCAGCTCTGACATCTGGATTCTAACGCCCCTATTTGCTGTCTCCAGAATGTCTCCAAAAAATATACAGATGCAGAGTATCGCTTCCAATGAGAAGAGCTCCTCGCAATTTATCTTCCCATTACTACCTGTCGGTTTGCTCTCTCCAGAGGAGCCTGTGGATGTTAGAGTGAGTGGCTGTGTTCTTGTGTTCCTCGCATTGTTTACCCAATGACAGTTGTGTCCTGATCTTTCTATTCATCATGACAGTGATGTTGATTCAATCGATCACTCTCTTGATAGGTTTTCTTTAATTCTCAACGTCTAACAACAACATTTGCCTTGACAAGTCCTTTGCTAGAGGAGATTGATAACATGGTTTTGTACTGCTGCTTTTTCTTTGGGTGGCATATAGATGATGAGTTTTGAGAGGAATCCTTATCCTGGCGAAGAAGCCAACATCACTGGCACCGTGGGATCGGTCTCCCTCACTAAATTAGATGGCACAACTATCCCTGTGGAGAACTTGCCTAATGAGATAGAGGTAAGGCCAACTCACCCGAACCAAAAGCTGTCTGGTGTGCAAACATGAAGAGCCAATGTGCATGCAGTATTTCCTGGACATCATAAGTGTGTGTTTCCTTGGTGTTTTGACAGATTATCCTGCCCAGGCTAGAGGGAGAACAGCAGATCAGTACCCTTCTGGACCTGGGCAACTTCAGCACCTTAATGATTGATGTGCCCTCACCAGAAGTGACCCTGGTACTTAGAATTAAGCCTTCTGAAAACATCAGTTTCAAACTCCTTTTGGGATTCGGCGGCTATCCCAGTGATGAAAACCATGTAGCTCAGACCCAGATGCCCCTAGAGGGCTCCCCAGAAGGTACACAAGGGCAAACCACTTCCCCTAGAACCATAGATCCACGGAGTCACATTTCAAGCTAATGTTCTGTAGTGTATTTGCATATATGTGTTTGTGTGTGTGAGTGCCTGAGTCTGTGAGTGTGTGCTTGCATATAACATGTGCATGTTTACATTTAACCACATTTCCCTATTCTTACACAGAGGAATCATTCATCTGGGTGCTGGGGCCAGAGGAAAGAAAAGGACATGTGGGATTGCACTACCTCGTGGTCAAACCCATTGTGGGGGCTGGGGTGACATCCATCAATGCCACAGTATCTGTCTCTTCCATTGCTGCCCAGTGCAAGTTTTGGAATGACAGTACATCAGCCTGGAGTGAAAATGGCTGCAGGGTGAGTACCAACTACACCGTAGCATCTTATTTTTACCTTACGTCCATAAAGAGGACCTATTAATTGCATCTATTTTGCAGGTTGGTCCGCTCACCACATCGTTGGTCACCCAGTGCCTCTGTAACCATTTGACCCTGTTTGGAAGCTCTTTCTTTGTCATGCCTAACCTGGTGGACATGTCACGGACCGCAGAACTTTTTGCCACGTTCACCACCAATCCTGTAGTGGTGTGTTTCGTGGGGGCCATCTTTGTTGTGTATCTCCTCGTAGCAATTTGGGCCCGCAGGAAAGACATCCAGGATTTAGCTAAGGTGAGCCCCACTAAAAGTTGATTTATTACGTTTTTTGTGTATCCATTAAAGTGGATTGAATTGACTTTTCTTACGATTGATGGCTTTGAGAGATTTTAAAGGGGTTTCTTTTCCGGGACACTTTTTGTGCTTGTCTTAACATTTAGGTGAAGATAACAGTACTTGATGACAATGACCCGTTTGCTGAGTATCGCTACATGTTGACTGTAAACACTGGGCACCGCCGGGGCGCATCCACCTCCTCTCAGGTGAGTGGGCCCGCCTCAGCCCCTCTTAACAAAAAATAAGGAAATCACAGCCCACTGGTCCAAGACTCTTTGGATGGAATCGGCCCCCTCCATTGGATATATATATATTATTTTTATGTATATATATATATAGCAACATCTGTGTGTTATAGGTGGCAGTTACCCTGCAGGGTGCGGAGGGAGAGAGTGAACCCCACCACCTCACAGACTCGGAGAAGCCCGTGTTTGAGAGGGGGGGCATGGACATGTTCCTGTTGACCACCCCCTTTTCCATCGGGGAGCTTCAGAGCATCAGGGTCTGGCATGATAACTCGGGGGAACACCCTGCTTGGTATGGAAGCCCCAACGCAACAAACCAATGTTGCAACGGAAAGCCGTGTTACTGTTACCATAGCAGCAATCAGCTTTGGATCAAACAATTACTTGAAGCAATGTATAGAGCGCCCGTGTCACTGTTGGCTATTTATTTTGGGATCATTTCATATATGTTCATAGTAATTAGAAACTCTTTTGTTATTTTGTTGAATCCATACGCCTACTTGAGTTAACACGCAAAAAGTAGAAGGTATTTGTTTTGCTCTTTGTCACAAGAATGCTAAACATCATTTTAACGAGTGATGGCTTTGAAAGTGAAAATGGCAGTGAAAAATAAGCACATACGATTCTTGATTCTTGAATGAGATTCTTAAGAAGGAATATAGAATGGATGGGTTTTTGTTTATTTGAAGGTATATCAACAAAGTGATGGTGCAAGATCTGGAGACGGGCCAAAAGTGGCATTTCTTGTGTAACTCATGGCTATCCATAGATATGGGAGAGTGTACTCTCGACAAAGTTTTCCCAGTGGCAACAGAAACGGACTTGAAGAAATTCAGGTAAAAGCAGCCATGATTTTAAGTTTGCACTAAAACACATCAGATCCATTAAGATGCAATCCTAAGTGACTTTTACATCTAATACATATTGGTCCATATTTTTCGTTCATTCTAGCAATCTGTTCTTCATGAAGACTGCCAAGGATTTCCGTGACGGTCACATTTGGTTCTCTGTGATTAGCCGACCACCCTGCAGCACGTTCACACGCGTCCAGCGAGTCTCCTGCTGTTTTTCCCTGCTGTTGTGCACCATGCTCACCAGCATCATGTTTTGGGGCATTCCTACAGATCCATCGGAGCAAACGATGGACCTCGGTAACTATTCACATGCACACGTAAACAGAATCACACAGCTCTGAGAATATTGAAAATACATACACAAGGGTAGGATTAATGATGTCAATAGGCTTAGACAACAATAACGTCTCACTCACTACTCCACATCCTCAAAGCTGAACATTTGGATGTTTTCTTTCTCTGTTCAACTTCAAAGGTCATATTGAGTTCACATGGCAACAAGTTATGATAGGATTCCAGAGTTCAATCATTATGTTTCCAATCAACGTCCTCATCGTGAGCATCTTCCGAAACACTCGTCCGCGACAGAGGAACGCCCAGACAGACACCTCCAAGCAGGGGAAGTCTGGGGGAAGAGTGGGCCCCTCGCAAACCTCCCCGCAGAAGCAGCTCAAGGACATCTCACCCGACACTGTGATGAAGGTATAGTCAAACATAGCTGGATTATCAGTCATGCAGAGCAACGTTTTCGAAAATCGTATTGCTTTGCAGTATGGGCCACCCTAACCCTCTTTTTGTCTTCATTTCAGGACATTAAGAGAATCGCTCAGTCGCTCTCCAAAGCAATGAAAAGCCCACTGCCTGTGCTGGAGCTGAGGAGCGGTCAGCCAGCAGACATCAACACACTGCTGTCTTTGGTGGAGGACATCATTAGGAAGCAAAATCGAGCGGGGGGAGAATTCTATTCTGATGCGTCTAAAAAGGAGGCCTCAATGATTCTCACTTTAGGAGCTGTGAATCTACAAGGTATTGTTCAAGGTATCGGTGAAACTTATTATAGTTGTGCAGCAAATCATTCTCTTTTCATTCCACAGTTTGTAATGTGTGTATATATTGGGTTGGACTTAACTAGCTCATCATCTTAAATTAGTTTTCACGAAACCTTCATGATGATAATTTAATATGTTAATCCCCGGAAGAGAATGGGCCTTTATCCTCGAATTGTATTATGAGGGATGTGCAGCGGCTGGGGAGATAGAGCAGGTTGTCTGGCCTCGGGGAGGTCGCTGGTCCGATCCCTTGCTCCTCTTAGCTAAATATCGAGGTGTCCCTGAGCAAGACACCCTAGGCTTACTTCTCCCGACGAGGTGGCTGCTACCTTGCAAGGTAGACACCGCGGTTTGAATGTGTGTATGAATGGGTGAATGTGAGGCACTAATTGTAAAGTGCTTTGAGTGGCCGCAGGTCGGAAAGGCATGCCCATGCCCATAATTAAAAAAGTGAGATACACCTGTCCGTCATTACTATTACACCTCTGTGATTAAGGCATATCCCTCTTGATTGTAAACTGTGCTTTTGCCCCAGCGTCACAACCGTTTACTTTAACCTATCGTTTTCCATACAGAAACCAACCTGTGTGGGAGCCCTGAGAAAACCGCGGATGGCGTCCAGAAAATGAGCAGCAACAGCCAGTATCTGTACAGGCAGCTACGTCACGTGGAGAAGGAGCTGTGCCTGCTGGGAGCGTCCCGTTTCCCGGACCCCGGCGGCTACAGCAGGGCAGTGCAACAGGTCCAGGGCATGAAGGGTCTCCTGGAGTACCAGCTGCCCTCCTCCAGCCGGCCGCCGTGTCCCTCCAGCCCAGAGGAGAGCCTGCACGGGGACGACGGCGCCAAGGGAAAGTGCTGCCAGGGGGGGCTGCCCTGGTGGTTCGTGTTTGTTGGCTGGACCCTGGTGGTGGCGACCAGCGGCGTGTCGGGCTACTTCACCATGATGTACGGGCTGACCTACGGGAAGGACCGCTCCATCAGCTGGCTCATCTCCATGGTCGTGTCCTTTGTGGAGAGTCTGTTCATCACCCAACCATTGAAGGTGCTACACAAATACAAATTATATATATATATGTTGTATATACAACATCTATAAAAAATGTAATATTGAAATATTAATGTGTCAATATAGAGAGAGAAAAATAATAGAATATATAGAATTTTGCTATATTGTAGAAAATGTAATATGGAATGTAATATTTTCCTGCAAAAGGTTCTTGGATTTGCTGCCTTTTTTGCTCTGGTTCTGAAGAAAGTGGACCAGGAGGAATACGGGGAACCTCAGGTGGAGGACACTCTCAGAACTTCAGGTATGTTTTTTTTCAAGTCAGTTAAAACCAGAGTTTGTGTTTGTTGATGGAAATAAACACATTGGGAGCTATATATAATGCGCAGGTAGGCCTACTACTCTTTTTGGAAAAAATGTAATCCGGCTTGTAAAAATATTGGATGTGCTTGTTGTCTCCTTTCATTTCCTTTTATGTGCAGAATGCTGCTGTTATGATTAATTTCCTTTCTCCTCATTAAGCTCCAGCTGGGTTTGTTGTGTTGGGTTAGGCGCAGCCATGATGAAAGAATGAACCACTTTTTTCTCTTACAGATGATCCGGATGCCGTTCGCGCAGCCAGGAGGGACAGCAACTGTAGTTTCTACCAGCCTCCACCCCCCACCGACATAGAGAGGATGAAGAGCAACATGATCAAGGAGCAGAAAGTCTATGATCTCATTAAGGAGATCCTCGGTAAGGGGAAACACACACACATAGAGACGGGCGTGTTTGTTTGTTTGGGTAGGACGGATGGCTGACTGGGTAGACGGATGGACGGGTGGATGAAGATGGATATGATGAATGTCTTAGGGAGATGCTGCCTTTAGAGGTTCTCAATCGATATGTGATCATGCAGCTTACGCTGGATTCATGTGGATGCTGCTGCTGGTGGCCTACGGTCAGAGGGATCCAAACGCGTACTTTCTGTCCCGGCACATCCAGCGGAGCTTCAGCCAGGGGATCTCGGACACCATGAGCATCGGCGATGTGTTCGTCTGGGCCAACACTTCTCTGCTGAAAAATATTTTCGGATCGCATGCGGGTAAATCATTGCGATTGATCCATATCCATTTTTATTATAGGGCCTAGAAAGATTCGGATTTGAATGAAAAATATACTTTTTGCAGATATGAAATGTGTATGAGACTTTCTTTCTTTTATGTACATGTTGCAGAAATGATTTATCATTTCATTTTACTAAGCTTCTGTAACGGCTTTGAGTTTTTTGTTTGATATCCATCACAGGATTCATCACAGATGGAAACTCCAAGCTTGTGGGTAACGCCCGACTCCGCCAGGTGAGGGTGCAGAAAAACACTTGCCAGATTGACAAGTCCATGCAATCGGGCGTGCCGGACTGCCATGCCCCATACTCATGGGATGTGGAGGATATGGGTTCCTATGGTCCGTCCTGGGGCCCTTCCGGGAGCGATAATGCCTCGGAGGGCCTCAGCAGCCCCTGGAAGTACCAGTCCCAGGCTCGACTCAAGGCCCTGCCCCTCTGGGGGAGTGTGAGGCTCTACAGAGGGGGGGGTTTTGTGGTGGATCTTGTGCCATCCATACAAAACTCTACCAGGTAAGCCTGTGGTCACTGATAGCAACTGTGCATCATTTGTAGAGACAACATGAATACATTTGAACCCGTTTTGTATACAGGCCATCGTGAAGTTATATTGATTAAAAAGCAACCTTTACTATGTAGACAGGCCCAAATATAAATGAACTTTGAGGAATTAAAAAAAATGCTTAAACTGAACCGGTGATTTTAGAACTAGGGTAGGCCATTCTGAGAAACCAGCAGAGGTAGCTAGATGGTAGCTAGATTGAAAGTATCCATGCTTTCGGGATGTAGAGATAAACTTATAACAACCAACCAATTGCCTACCCTACCTGTAAAGTTATTGTAAGATTGAAACTGTTGCGGCAATACATTTAATATATAATGGAGATATAATGTATATATTTTCATACGATACCCAGTTATACAATCGTGTTGTCATGTTGTTGTCTTCCAGAACACTTGGTTATCTATTTGACAACACTTGGCTGGATGTGTACACCCAAGCCCTGTTTGTAGAGTTCACCGTATACAATGCCAATGTCAACCTCTTCTGTCTGGTTACACTCATGCTAGAGACCACTGGCATAGGTAAGTCACATGTATATAACCACTTGAGTTGCATAATAGTGCATGGCTTCGACATGCACTATGTACTATACTATGTTCCCCTACAGCCATCGTTTCAGTTGAAGATGGTGTGAAAGTTAATATAATAACAAAAAGCACTCCCAACTGCTTGGTCCTTCAAATTGTTGAGGCGCTTTACATCTCTTAAAGGTCCCATGGCATGCTACTTTATGGAGGCTTTAATATAGATATTAGTGGGCCCCTAACACAGTATTTGAAGACATTCCCGAAATTCAGAATTACAGCCACTACGAGCCAGTTGCACATTGAGCTTTCCCCAAACCCGCCCTATCGGTGTCTATAGCTTTAATGCAAATGAGGAAGAGAGAGGCGGGTCAAGGAGGAGGGTTGGGGTGTGGCCCTGACTAGCTTGTTGCCATGGTACCATGCGCTCACCCTAGGCCATGTTCTGTAAATATTCTAGAAAACTGCGGGTGCTCCGGCGGGAGTCCTGGAGTTCTATATCTAAATAATAAATCGATATAATAATATAATCAATCTGACGTAGACTGAACCACGACATGGGGAGGAGAAAGGTGATGAGAAGTGATTTAGAGAGTGCCTTGTCTGCTCAATCAACTGGGTTGATTGAGCTGTAGGTGAAAGGGGTTCATTATTTAAAAGTGCTCATCCACCTGTGGCAGAGCTACGATAATTGGAATTGTCTCATGCAGTGGGAAGTAAACTGGAAACAGATATTCTCACAGAACATTTAATTCAATAATAGCTGACGGAGCTTCTATGGAATTTTTAAAAAATTACACTGAATTCCCAGCTCTTAAATCTTACTGACAGCACATTAAAGCATTATAAAAAAAAAAAAAAGCTATTAAGAAGCAGTGCCTTCAACGAGTGCAGGTTTAATTCTGATCAATATTGACTTTCAATGCGACCAGGAGCATTCCAGTTCCGGAGTGAGCTACAAATCATTCGTCTCTACCAATCTGCCGGTGGTCTTCACATCTTCGTCATGGCTTCTGAAGCCATCTACTTCCTTTTCATCTTTTATTACATGGTTATTCAGGTAAAATATTGTATCCGGACCGTAGACTATAGATAGTAGAACCCAACCTTAATTTTGGTGTGTGGGTCTGTCTCCCCCCCCAACATGATTAAATGTTTTGTATGTTTTGACAGTTGATAGCCACGCTATTCTGTTTCACAATCACAGGCTGTGTGCTTGTCTTCTCACAGGGAAAGCTCATGAAACAACACAGTTGGGCTTATTTCAGGAACAAGTGGAATCTGTTAGAGCTTGCTATCATTCTGCTCAGCTGGAGTGCCTTGTCTGTCTTCATCAAGAGAACCCTCCTGGGGAACCGCGACATGGCTTACTACCAGACACATAAAGACCAGTGAGTCATTCACAAACCGGTTCTGTTCCTTTGATGAAGGAAAGGTGATGAACATGGTCCCAATTCTGCAGTCATTTATTAATGTGGTTACCTTGACATGCTGTTGTCAGTTCAGTTATGTACACGGTGATGTGCGCCTCAAACTTATCTGCTTGTTATGCTACCAATGTGTCTGCCCATAAGGGAATCCATTGCACTCACAATGCCTGCAAGGAGGGACCACTCTTTCTGCCTTCCTTCTCAAGGTTTCTTTCTTGGTGATCGAGGGAGTTTTCCTTACTCTTAGAACGCTTTAGGGGGGTATATCGTATAACATGGCCTGTGAAGGCCTTTGAGGATGATCACTGTGATATTAATAAAGGCATACACAAATTGAATTGACTTGACTATATGTGCAGATTTCCCAGTTTCCACGAGACTGCCACAGCCGATGCAGTGCTTGGGTACCTGATTGCCTTCCTAGTGTTGCTGGCTACGATCAAACTGTGGCACCTAATGAGACTCAACCCTAAACTGCACATGATCACCGCCACACTGCAGCGGGCCTGGACTGATATCTCCGGCTTCCTCGTGGTCATCACCATCATGTTCCTCGCCTACTCCATCGCGGTAAGGGCAAATGTGAATCTTTTTACAAAGAACCCATGTAGCTCATTTTTTTTCAAGTTAAAAAAACTGTTCAGAATGTTTATGTTTTAAAAAATTGGTTGATTTTTAGCTAATATTACTGTCCTTGACTTTGTGCGGGGAAGCCTGAATTCCCTGTCTGGGATCTAAAAAGTGTATCTTACCATCTGGTCTTCCGTTCCTTAGTCGAATCTTCTGTACGGATGGAAGATGTACTCATACCGCACTCTGCTTGATTCGGCCTTGACCATGGTCAGCCTTCAACTAGGAATATTCAACTATGATGAGGTCAGTTGGAGATGAATTCCCTGTAACTCATTCAATATCTGTAGATTTAGGTTTACTTAGATTTATCCTGTACCCTTCCTCAGGTTCTGAATTATAACCCGTTGCTTGGTGGATTCCTGATTGGCTCCTGCATTGTCTTCATGACTTTCGTGGTTCTGAATCTCTTCATATCCGTCATCTTGGTGGCATTCACTCAAGAGCAGATCCATCATAAGGTTTGTAATTTGCTCTTAAGGATTGATTGTTAGGTCTTAAACCAAAACTAATGCTTTAGCTTTAGCTAAACTATCCGCCCGTTTCAAATATTATCACTCGAATGAATGGGTATTATAGCCTCATAGCTAAGGGGTATATCCCTGTGATAAACAGAGGATCTGAAGGAAGACTACATTACTCTCTGTAGAAATGCTTTTCTTCTTCTCTTACTGTTGCTCTCTAGCCGTCTGAAGAGGAGGAGATAGTGGACCTGATGCTCATGAAGCTCTGCAGTTTGTTTGGAATTAAGTTTAAGACTCAAGGCAGTCCGAGTCAGGACACAGTTGTCTCCTCTTCTTCAAAAAACGCAGTCTCAACGATTTCCCCTAATGTCTAATGTATTCCAACCTTTAGAGACTGTTTTGTAATAACATAATTCGTATGTACTAACATATATGTTATTAGTAATTATGTCTATTACAATTTGTATTTGTCCACTTGTATAAGGCTATTATTGTTGCTATTGTAATTGATATTCTGAGAAATTATTGTTGTTATATATCATTATAGCATTATTAGCATACTATAGTCCTGTTTATGTATATTTTCTTACAAATAAATTGATGTTGCTCTAATACAACGTTTCAAAACTTTTCTCTCATTTTCAATCTCTTGGTTTAATTGTAGGCTATTTGATAATTCAGTAGTACTAGTTCTCCTACTACTGTGGGCACAATACCCTGTTTTTTGTTATGTGATGAACCTATATTGGCTGTGAAAGTATATTCCTTTTATAGGCTATCACTATTTCTTCTACCCCCAAGTCGCAATAGAAATCCCACATATTGGGTGTCTATATACACAACATTGACTCATATTTCGGCTTTATTGATACTTTAGAAGTGAAGCAAGCATACCCTGTCACAATAATGATAGCCTTTAAAACTTGACATGTTTTATCTCCGAATAATGTAGCCTACAATTTAACATAATACTTAGGCTATTTGTCCATATTATACCGCTACAAGGCAGATTTGTTGTGTCTTTGTATCAACTACTTTTATCTTTAGTCAGCCAACTCATTGACAATTAATCAATCATTGAAAATATTTTATGGTTTAAATGGTCATTCGTTATTATGTAAAAAAAAGTTATGACTGATGAAAGCATGCGCACAATTCGGACTTGAGTCCTACGTCATCATGTGGGCGTCACCCACAACATGACGCTATCCCTCAGCTCCTCAGATCATAAACATTCACAGAATGAACCCGACCAACGGCCGTGGATGACAGCCTGGGGCCGGCCAACTACAACCTAGATGATTTCATACATATGACTTATGTTAAGTTTGTAACAAACTTTTTTTGGTATTTTATCGAGGAAACAGTTCTCACGGAAAACGTCACGCTTCGTGTTAGAGCGTATCCAATTTCTCGAATCCAGAGGCACTGCGATGCCCTCTGACTTTATATCACTCTTCAGCGGAGACCTCGACCTGAATTCACCCAGATCTTTGTATTCTAAAGGTAACACACTTTCTTGTATTCTACGATTGTTTTCCTTATGTTTCTGTCATTTAGTTCTTTGGTATCAAATCCTTCATGTGATTTATTTCTATAGCCTCGTGTCTGTTGACGTTCAGCGAAGTTTCTAGTTCATAAAATTGATCCGAAGTTTTATGGAACTTACTGCCCTTAATCCTCGAATTTGTCCAGGTATTTTGTCGTCGATTTACATTGAAATTATTAGTCTTGGGGGATTGTGCATACAGTAACATTCTTTACCTACGTCACCTCAAGTTTACCCTCAAGTTGAAAGGGAATACTGCAGAGAAATAGATAAATATGTGACGTGGGTCTCTGCCCAAAAAAAGTAATTCCGGCATCCGGTTATGAGTAGCCCCACTGACGGGAATTGAAGAATACAAATTGTATTACAAATTGTCATTGATTGACACATTGAAGAAAAAAGAATGCGACCAGAATAGCTATTATTGTTGCTCTATGGGTGTATGCTGATTGGCAATTATAAATTTGGTCCAGCAAATGTATCCAATAATCATGTCATTAGGTATTCGCAGAGTATCTGTGGTCACCTGTAATTCTGCTTTATATTACTAATAATAATTTCAAGGGTTGATGTTGTGCACAACTTTATAGGATGATTTGATTTTTTTCATTAGTGCATACTAAAGAGAATTATGAATAAACATCTCAAGCTGGATGTGAGCATTGAAAAATATGTAGTTAGGGTTAGAAAGAAGTGGCATTTCACTTTAGAGCACTGGTTCTAGAGAATTATTTAAATGTGTTTGACTTTGGATAGTATTGAATACAAGAAAAATTTGACAGGTTTTCTTTTGAATATATGTTGGGAATATGGTGCATGGGCTTACCTACTTACTCTCTGAGAGGGCTTTTTATCATTAGTACTTTTTCAAGATATATTTGTTGATCAGACATCTATGGATGTCTGATGGTTCCTTGTGGCATGAGAAAGTTTTGCTGGTGATAAGAGTTTTCTAACAAAACCTTTAAAAAAAGACAAAGAGTGCGGTAGTTATATGTGTCATTTGGTTCAGTACATTGATACAGTTATTGACTATACTGTGGACCCTTTGGGTATAAAAACAGAACTATGAAATTTCATCTTGAAAATAATACCAGGAGTAAATAAAGGAAAAGGGATTGTTTGAAAGAAGTATTGCCATTGGGCCTGTATTGTATTTCAAAACACTAGGCTGACTTTTGTTAGAAAAGTCATTCTGTAAATTAAATAACACACGTTTAAATAAGGTAAGGGATCTAATGGCAATTTTCTTTCATAAATATTGAGTAAGTAGAATGCCATTTTGTGTTGAATAGAGTGTCAGGTTATCGGAAGAGATGTCCTAGTTTGATCTTGGCATCTAGAATGAAATGGCTCTTCTTTGGACTTCAAGGCTTGACTAAAACTAACCCTAAC
>OOFH01092405.1:0-15803 GCA_900323355.1 Merlangius merlangus
TTCACTAAATAAAGTGATCTTTTATTCCCTTCTCGCCATTTGTAGTGAAAATGTGGCCAGAAAAACAATAGCCATGTGTCTGGGGAAGCTCTTATGCTGCGATCCATTATGACCAATAAGTCTTGTTTAATAATAAAAAAAAAGGACATTACAGCAGACCGTATGATGAACATAATGATGTGGGTCGTAATTCTTTGATTAATTCTACTGCGAGTTGAGATGTGGGGATTTCTTCAAACAGAATACATATTCTTGGTGGTGGATCCACTCTTGCTGGATGTGTCGTCGTGTGACTGGTAGCTGATCAGGGGCTTGCTGGGAAGGCTCAGACGCTCCTTGTACCCTGCCCTAGGGTTGGGAGGGATAACAAGGGAGGATTAACATCATGTAGCTTCATATGTTAGCACACCATCTGGTGGCCTACCCACGTCTTCACCCTTTAGGGAATAACACCTACTGTGGAGGCCCGCATTAGTGCATTCCCTTCATTAGGGAATCCCACAAAAGCAATATATTATATCATTTTTTAAATCAAATTTGATTAATGAAAATGACTTATGCAGAAGTTCAGGAATCGAAGACTGAATCCAAAATGTTTTTCTTTGAAACTAATCCATTTGTATATACATTAAATGGTCTAGTGTATAAATTGGTAGCAATTAGTGGTGAGGGGTGAAGTTATACAGCGGCTGAATGCAGCGCTGATTAGGGATGTGATAGAACCCAGAAATCAATAATGTTTGGGCTTATCGATACCTCTAACGAGTCCCGTCGTTCATTTATTATTATTTTTGTCCCGTAGGTCCTGTAACATAATGTGTCCCTCGAGACGCGTCACGGCATTTAAATCAAGTCAATCCAATCACTGCAGCGTGTTCAATGTTTTTGAATGGAATTGTAAGCTAACAGGTATTACAAGTAAAACAAGTGAAGTCTGGCAGTTAACTTTGCTCGCGAGGATGGCTGAACGGGCGAATATCCTTTATTGTAAAGGGGGGAACACAACCTCAATGGTCAAGCACATTAGCATTGTGCATCAAATAAAGGCCAAATGCAGTACCTTCGACTGTCTCAGAGTTGAAAAGACTCCTCCTGTCTCCTCCTTTTCTGTCGCATCACAGACGGGCCCGTCTTAATCATCCACTCAAAGTACGAGTGGTAATCACACACACACTGTCGCTAGTCACATCAGTTAAAAATAGTAATCCAATTGTGAAATCGGTGTTGTAAACGGCAGCAAACAAGCTAGTTATCTTAAAAAGTTTTAAAAAAATTCAGATGTGCTGCGTGATGATGTGTTGAGGTTGGCTCAGTAAAACGACTGTTAGGTTATCATGATGCGTTCAAATGCAACATAGAGAAACGGTAAATTGAGTTTTTGGTGAGAAACATGAGTAATACTGTATTACTCATGTTTCTGTATTACTAATACAGTTGTATAGTGCTCTAATCATTTTCGTATACATAATTAAAACTACTGATGTCAATATTTATTAAGAATTACATATTTAATTTAAAATACAATTATTTATTTCCTAAATATTTTCCTCATCCCTAAAAACACGTTGTATTTCCACCAAATAGAAAAGTATCGATAGTGGTATCGATAGACTCGGATCATTAAGGAGTATCGAAAATGGTATCGATATCAATAAATATTAATCCAATCCCTAGCACTGATGGGAGTGTTCTCATTGGAATCACAACACCATTATGGCTGCAGTTAAGACCGTCTATAAAAGGTGGTTTGAACACAGTGCAGTTTCAATGAAATTGCACCGCAGCACTAATGCTCCTCAGGATAAGAGCACGTGAACAAAATACATATGCACTGTTCTGGATGACAGAGCACTAGATAAAGTAAAAACAATAATCGTAACTTGAGTAACTTAGCTAATTACCAGCCAGTTCTTATTAGTAGGTAGATATTTTGCTATGGGGAGGAGCATGCGTCAGATGTTAAAGCATTATACAATTTATTTCAAGTGAGTTCATCTTTTCAAATTAATGTACACAGATGGATGGTACATTACAAAAGACATCCCAATATGGCGACAAAGGAAAAAAAGAGTGGGACCGAATGAGTTAGGGTGCCAGCAATTTAAAAGAGGAAACAGTTTGAGGCCTGACACCACAGTGTGTGTGGCTGTATGGATCAGAACTGGCCGTGGATTTTGATGGTATTTCAACAGAGTGGTGTATGGCACATTTAATGAATACATCTCATAACATGACAGTTCTGCAAAAAAAAAAGCATCACAAATGGGTTGTAGCCATGGGGATAACACCTCACTTCTTCCAACCAACTATTTTTAAAGACGATATATATAATTATTTTTCCTAGAGCAGTTTGTCCGTTCTTGGCTAGAGTAGGAACATGTCGCTTCGAAATTGGCATAGTCCGTGGAAGAGGACTCGTTCTCTACGTAGATATAAAAGCTCTTGTTCTACAGTTACGAAAATACAACATTCTCATTTTCATGGGATTATACACCAATAGAAAAAAAAAATATATATAAATATTATATTCCATTTCTGCCAAGTTTGTTCAGCTAGATCTGTGGTTTCTACCCACCAAACCTTAAAAGGCGACAAAACCAAGCCATATTGCAACACGCGTGTGTTGCTTGCTCTGTTCAGGCATTCAAAAAGGTTTGTAAAATAACGTTATATGAATTGAAGAAGGATATATACATGAAAGTACATTCAAACAACTGTTACCAGACAGAATAGATAATACAAGTGTGGCGTTCCTCTTACCCTATCGTTATGATGGCATCCCTGTTTTGGCAGTTGCTGGTCCAAATTGCTATTTTATCCCCCTTAGGTCTGACATTGACCACAGCTCCACACACGTCTTCACTGGACTCGTCGAATGACTCGCCCACCAAACACAAAAGCTGCATAAGAAAAAAAAAAAGAAAACAACAGTTATTCAGACCAACTTAGTGTCAAAAGCTATCATTTGTTTACCTTTTATTCAAATTCCAGTCCAAACCTAATATCAAGTTTTTCAACATTGGGTAACAGATGGTGCTACTGATAAAAAGCACTAGCTGCCCACCCCCAGCGGATAAGTCCAGGGCTGAGATTCTTTCCCAGTGCACCCGTGCATGTGACTGTAGAGTCCCACCCTGCCCCCCAACCTCTACGGGGCGCAGGGTGGTCGGCCCTCCAACACTGCTGCACTGCGCTGCGGCTGTTCTGAGTCTGAGGTGGCGTACTCAAACTGACTGGACAAACCGATCAGAGGCCGAGTTCTGCTCTGGGAGTGGAATTGGACCCACTGGTAGTTGTCAAGAGAGGAGGATGCTGTCCAAACTCCCCTCTATCATCGGTAACGACTCCCACCTGCTCCGCAGAGTGCGGTCTGAACAGAGGAGTACGTTCAGCCACAAACCCGTGGCAATGAGGAGTTCTATGCAGCGCCACAGGAAATCCTTCAGTCCTGTGGCGATCATTCTAACTCGTCTCACTACTAGAGAGGAGTCACCTCCAACTCTGTCCATTAACCGTAAGTCACTGAGAGCCAAGCCAGTTTACTTATAAATAATAACCTGTGCAATATGCCTTCAATATACCCAAGAAAGTTTACTTATAGAGTCACTTAGCTTCAACTACACATATCCTTTGACTTGATATACAAGCATTTTTTATTATAATTCTGCTGTTGGGTAAATGCATATTTTATCTATTTGAATATTTATACTGAAGCTGAATGCGTCGTTGAATGCGTCGAACTGAGCAACTGACGTCATCTATAAGGTCAGCTGTATCTGTAATAAATCTTATCCCTGGGCGCATACACCAACCTACCAGTTTGCCAATGCATTCACTGGTTTATTTCCAATATACAGTTAGTGGAATTACGACGACGTGTGTCGAAGCGCCACATCTGGGTCAAGGGCCAAAAAGAAAAAGACTACGGCCCTCCGGTACAAAACATGGCGGGCTCCACAGTACCGTCTCCATCCAGTAGCGGTCCAGGTCGTTGTGTCTCTGCTGTTTGTTGAGGGTCATGAGCCACCGGCCGCCCAGCTTGTTCCGGTCGTCCTCCCACATTGGCTTGATGCCATCCTGGGGGAACAACGGCAGAAACAAAAGAGGCTGTGAACGAGGGCCCGGTGGTTGCACCCAGTGCTCTGGTGTCAGCCCCGCCCCCCCGGACACAAGGGGAGAACACATGTTTGCTTCACGCCGAGCCAAACTACACCCAGAGGGGACGTGGGACGCGTCGATTTACCGGCATCCAACGGGCCTTTTAAATGATACAATCTGACACAAAAGGCTCAGATGAGATTCTAAAAGATAATAGTCATCTGCTTACATGGCATTCATTTCAGCTGATTTGCATTTTAATACGTTCTACTTAAAAATATGAATTTATTTTAAGAAGAACAATTAAAGTACCTTTTGAAAGAGCCAAATGAGTAAATTCAGAGTTAGGGTCGTCACATTCCTTACCTTAAATAAGCAGTAATCACAGCCAAAGCCCAGTTTGCTCGGTTGCTGTATGTGATTGTATAATCTGTAAAAAAATAAATTGGTTTGTGGTATGAGAACAAGTCTTGAGTTAAACCCAGAAGTGTAAAACGCCTACCAACCTTTATTAGTTACATCGGCTGACTATCCGCATCAAATTACTTTTTTAATAGATAGTATAATATCATGTCTCTTCATAATATGCCTAGAAGATCGTGAATGGGATAAATATTTATCTTCATCAGTAAATGTGTCCCAACACATCTATGATACGATGACGATCCAACAAGGCTACACCCACAACCTCTAATCATGCGTCCAAACACTTACGCCCAGAAGTCTTCTACGGTGTCAAACTTGGAGATGAGACGCAAGTTCTCCGTCCAGCTTTTGCTCTTGTCATTTTTGAAGTACCATAGTGCCCATCTGTACAAAAGAGAACAGAACCAACGGCCATCAACAACATAGTCACACTTATGGGATTTAGCAGAGGGCATGTGCATTTATTTACTTATCATTGATTCCATGTTTTTGACAATATATCTTTGTGTGCCATGTACTGAAGGGCCACCTGGATATCTCAAAACCTCTCTGATGTGTGTCTGAGTGCTGCGATACATGTTCTGACAATGAAGAATGAAGCCTCAATAGAACTTGTGTGACCTTTATGCCACAGCTACTGAAGACCGTAGTCTATTAACATGTGTCCACCACAACACAACACATAACGTGAATCAGGAAAACAAAGCCCGGTCCATCACAGCCTATAACCATATAGGGCCTATTCCCTGGGCAATACAAACCAGCTCTTTAGAAAAGATCACGCATCAACACAGAATAACAGAATCCAGGCAGTCGCCATGACCGACAAATACACCCACCGATGGTTTATTAGAGGTGCCATCATACTTTTAACTTGAGTTAGGGTCAGCCCAGGGAACCAGGGTCAAGGATAGCTCTGTGACGTAAGCTAACCCGTAAGCCAACCAGGTCGTATTTAACATTTCAAAATGAGGGAACCCACAAATAGTCACTGTAAACCAAACAAACAGTTTGGACCAAAATCTACAAAAGTTTAGATCCCAGTATTAAGAAAACTTGGTCACATTTTCAAATATTTGGATACCCTTTGGCCTTTATACTTGTAAATCGTTCCAGTAAATTCACTAGTACCTTCAATGGTTAGCCCCAACATAGGACTAAAGCTATGAGTATTGCAATATAAGCAAAGCTTGGTGCACTAATGTCAACATTCCACAAGAACACTAACCCTCCACGCTAGTTAGCCTTTCTTAGCATGTTTTAGCTCAATGACATTGTGTTCTTGGAGAGGTGCTCCACTAATTGATCCCATACGGGTATACAGTTTATGATTCAAGTCATACTAAATAATTAGCTCGGAATGATATACTGAATCAACCTCTACCACGTACTACTATCACCACCTACAGGCTGACAGAGCTAAACACATCATTGCACAAGACTGAGGCCTTAAGTTTTCTGGTTTAAAGCTCATGGAAAAGACAGATATGAAAAAACAAACAACTAAACTAGATAAGACTCTAATGACATCACAACCAGCAAGGTGGAGGGTTTAGACGAAGTGTACGAAAGTATAATAACAACCTATCTATGTATTATTCTGCAACAAATCTTAAATCTTCTATTAAACGTAGACATGGCACAAATGGCAATACGATGTTGGATCATAAAAGATCATTTTTGATTTGAACAAACAACTCGATGTCAGACTATGCAATTTATTTTAAGTACAAAAAAAAGTCGTATAGCCATCCCCCAAACAACCAATATATTACATGTGTGTATATGAAAAAATGAGTTGGCAGATGTGGTAAATACAGTATTGGAAGTGGACACGAACAAATTGATAATATGGTAAGAAGAGTCACGTGAAAATTGTCTAGCAAATCTCAACAATATTTTTGAACCATTTAAAATATAAAAAAAAGAAGAGTCATAACAGTTAACATTTTCAGAATGCAGATGCATGCAAAATGTTCCTATGTAAACAATGTAGAGTCGGAATTCATACTTGTTTTGCAAAGGATGCTTGATATACTCATCAGAACTCGGCAGCACTGGAATCTCAGGTTGGGGCTCTTCAATATCAGCTGGTTTCTGATAATCAAGTAAAAGTCAAGATCAAATGTCCGGTTAATAATCAAGCTGTCACTGAATGCTGACCGTATGTCTCATCTGTTACCGGGTATTTCAGCTCGACTAAAACCGAAAAGGAAAGCGTCCCGATCCTTCCATTAGAGTCAACGATTCCATAAGGTGGTTAGCTCTAGAGCAAATTAATGCATTTAAAACCATACGACAAAGCCGATGATGTCTTTATATCTCCAATAATCGCCGTCTCTTCCTTTAGACCAAATAAGGCTTTAGGCAAACTCGCTAGCGTTGGTAGGTGAAGTAAAAGCAATCGAAGAGGTCGGAACTAGGCTAGCGTCGGCATTAGCAAACTCGCTAGTTAGCACTGGGACACACGTGTCTACGTGTGTTAACGTGATTGAAAAATGAAATAATATGATCGATTGTGATACATTAGTGTGTGTTCTTCCTGAATACACAATAAAATCGCATTATTGTCACGCTTTAAAAGGGATCAATGAATGGAGTAAGAGTCCCTCCCTGCCAACAAAGTGAGGCAACGCCACCCCCCTACCCATCACATTGCTAACGCTAGCTTGACCACACACGGCAAAACCATCGGCTTATTATTTCATAACGAATTCGTAAAATTACCCCCAAACTAAGTTAACGGCACGGAAGTATAACTAGGTAATAAAGAAACTCAAAAGGGGCGCTATCTGTCCGTTTTCGTCAGCCGAAATGACAGCTATTTCTAGTTATCTGCCTTACCGGCTCGGATGTCGCCATCTTGACAGTAAAGTCTTTCTGCTCGTTCAGCGCTCATGCATCACCAACCACCACTCACACACGTACGGTGGCCCCGTGGCTCAAAAGTATCGATTCAATATGACAAGAAATAATGCAACAGCTTATATACAGCGCGTGTAAGGCACAAATGTTGCACCAGTTAAAGTCGTGGTAGAGTACCAAAGTAACCCTCTCAAAGTACAGAATAGAATGTTTATTCGACAAAGGGAGAGCGAGATATAGAATGAGAAAGATGCAATAAGGCAAGGCAGGGAGAGACTTAGGTGTCCGCTGACTATGCAGCTCTTTCATGCTTGTGACCTCTCTCACCTATTAAAGTAAATGCATGAAGGCTTCGGTCATAGGTGTTTGAGGAACAGGATTTTAGTGATGGCCACCTGTAAAGCATAACTACGCACGTTACATGTTCCTCTATCTCTTCTACTGATCCCGGAGCATTCAATCATTTTAGTACAGTACGCTATTAGTTCAATTCTGAGTGTTGTTGGTAGTTTAGCAGTTGCTTTTCTGGCTTCCTAGGCTTGTATGTTCAATGGTGTTGACCAATTATTTGAATCACTCCTCATGGCAGAGTAAAACAAGCTATTCAAAATTCTTTATTCTTAAGGTTTTTTGATCATGGCACTATTGTTACAAATGCATTCCACTTAAATCAATGTTATGGTATCTGGAAGTCTAAAATACAACTGATATAACACTGCTTTATTATTAGCAAGCTCAAAGCTGCAGTCTCTCCCACAGTCTCCCAGAAGTAAAAAGGCAAAATAAAGACGATTAAAGGTCCAAAATATAAATATGTCTTTATTTCACAATCCCAAACAGATCAGCCATCCATAAAATGAATGCTTGTCTCTTTTTTACAAGTCTAAATGGATATATTTTCAGCAAGTTACAGTAATTCAATTTGAAAATAAGCAATCATCCATTGTCTACACACCATTAACAGTACAACAAAGAACCTGGTTCACATACATAATTACACACTTTATAATAAAAACAGAATTCTAAATGCTGGTGCTTTCTGTTAGTTCCTTATTGATACAGTCAACAGGTAGGGCCTTTGTGTGTGGGAAGTTGAGAAAATAATCCACATGAACATTTACAACCTGTCCAATGTGGTCGCATCTTTCTCTCTACAATGAGCTGACTCAAAATGAACTTGACGAAAGAAAAAGAAAGGTTTACATTCGTTGCATTATTTATGTATTCAGTGATTAGGATTTATACACGTTGCCATACATAGCACCCAGTTTAACATGATTTATTTTCGAGTTTGGTTACAAGTGGAAGACTTTGGAACCCTTAAAACATAGAAATAAAAAAAGATCTTGTTTGTTTAATCAGTGTTTTCCCCCCATGGAGAAATGAAGTTAGAAATAAACAAAGCCATATAGGATGTACAACAGCTTTGAAAGTATGCAGAGACTCTATCCATGTTAGTTGCAACAGTGTATACTAAGAGCACCATACGTTCACGTTTAGAGAACACAAATGGGTAAAGTCACTGAAAGCACCTTGACGCCACATTCCCATAGCACCAAAACAATTCAATGTCTCCATAGGAAATGCCTACATCTCGTCAATACCCATTCAACTTTTCATTTGCAATACTACTGCACTGTATTTGAAATGTCATTAGTGATTATAATCTATAATCATCTTTTATTAAAGGGTTATTATTAACAATTCTGCTGCTTTACCCCGTGGACACCAACCCTGTATGTCTAACGCAGACGCATAATTCAAGTAGAGAGCAGAATTTCCTATGGATACTGTATGATTATGACATCGAGAGATAAATCGTTTTGTTGATTTTGCATTCATCGATGAAGTCATGTATTCAAGTTTAACAACTGGCAATAGCTTTTCTAGACATTTGAAGCAGGAGAAGTGGTCTCCTAAGCACCAGTAAAATGTACAGTTTATGCCATGATTGTAAACAACATGAGTCCTATGACCTTGTTTCCTATGCAATTTACTAGGCGAAACCAATCATTATCAAACGTGAATATAAGTGCTAAAAAATATATGCACCTCATCTTTGAAACATACTTAATTGTGGATGACACTGATTTTTCATAGACATGATTGCAGTTTTGTAATATAGTGTTGTTCAATTCACTTGCAGAATTTCTAATCAGATCAATGTAGAAATATTTTAAAAAGAAGAGCAGTTTTATCTATGGCTATGTCATATATATACTGTATATATATATATATATATCTGTACATACATAAGTATAGGCCTATGGACCGGGGTCCCTCTTTCAAGTTAGGTCTTAGAAATCAAAATCTCCTTAATATGCCATAAAATATGTGTATTCCAAATAAAGGACAATCGAGAGTTGTAGAAACAAAGCAAGCAATCACAAAAAACTTCCTTGAACCGAAGCAACTGATTGGACAAGGGCAACGTAAAAATAACGCTGACATCATCTGTACTGAATGGATGTGTGTCATTGTTCTCAGTGTCATACACGCTGATGAAATGGGTTCGATGTAATGTGTTTGTTTGACTAAAATATGTCGCTGCATAAGCCAACGCGAGCCACGTGGTTAAGGAGAGCACCTCTTGATGGAACCGAGTGCAGTAGACCTGCGCTCGTACTCTGTCTACGTCCAATCAGATCGTGGATTGACCTGTGGGTAAATATATAAACTTTGCAGTAAACAACAGGTTTAACACCAGAAATTAAATAGAAACTGTCATGATCAGAATAAATAATCACTTTTTTTGTTCTTAATCTTGTATATAAAAAACAGTTTGAAAACATTTAAAAAAATTCTTGAAAGCACCATCCATTATTTTTTTTTTACAATAAAAAAAGAACACAAAACTCACAGTTTAAAATCCCCACAAACTTTGGTCTTTTTCTCATCACTTTCAAGGCAAGAGATGAGAAAAGACTACAAAAGAACATGTTAGAAAAGCACGATAAAAGTGACATAAAAGTGAAGAAGTAGACGTTTTGGAGTTGAGGTAAGGCAGAAGCATGGGGTGTGTAAGCTTAATCATTCTGATCTGACTGTGAGTGTGTGAGTGTGTGTGGGCACATGTGTTTGTATTCGTGTGTGTGTGTGCGTGTGTGCGTGCATGTGAGACAAACACACCACTAAGTCCAGCGGTTGTAGGGTCCCGTTACGTGGGTGAGCGCGTACGGGGCCACGGTGATGACTCCGTCCCGCGGAAGTGTCCAAGCCTGTCGGGTCGGCACCTTGGGCACCCTCCTCTTCTCCTCCTCTCCCTCCCCCTCCTCCTCCGGACCTCCTCCTCCTCCTCCTCCTCCTCCTCCCCTCATCCCTGCCTCTCTTTCTGCCATCCTCAGCCTCATGGCCTCCTCCTCCTTCTCGCGTTCCCGCTTGGCCATCTTGGCGTCCCACATGGCCATGCCGTGGCCGGGCTCGTTCAGGGACTTGTGCTGGTAGAAGACCAAGGAGATGCGCGTGGGGTGACTGCGGTCGGGCCGCAGGATGGGCGTGGTGGCGTGGAGCTCCCGGCGAGCGCACTCGATCAGCACGGAGCCGTGCGACGGTGCCACCGCTACCCCGCCGATGTCGTTGTCCAGGAAGTTGTGCTCACTGTCCGACCACACCTCCTCCTGCTTCAGCTCCTCAGAGGTGTCGGGCGGCTGCGGGAAGGGCTGCGGCGCCAGGCCGTGACCCCTGACCTCTGGGCCGTGCCCCGGGGCGCCCCCGTTGAGCCCGTTGAGTCTGCTGTAGAGGCCCTCTGTGATTGGCTGAGGGGAAGGGGACGGAGAGGCTGCGCCGAGGCCGGGATGAGGGGAGTAGTCGACCTCCTGGGGCTCAGTTTTAAACCCGTGGGGGTAGTCGGGGTGGCCTTGGTGGGGGGGTATGCGATGCACCGGTACAGACCCTGAAGAGTAACCATTCACCGCCTCTCCGTTTGTCCTGTGTTGGTGGATGGCCCCGTTGTGTCCGTAGTGGGGGCCAGGCGGGAGAGATGAATGGGGCGAAAGTGCCTCTCTCCCCGGGTGGACCCCTGCACCCGGGGAGGGGTAGTTGCTGGTGCTCTGGTTGTAAGTGCTGGCATGGTTCTGCTCTGTCTGGTACTGTCCTGTGCTCGGAGGTCTGGCAGGCAGTCTGTAAGAGCTGTGGGGCCCCTGAGGCTCCGCTTTGAACGCCGGAGACGGCTGCTCTGCTGAAGTGCTTTTGAAATCTAGGGTGGATTCACAGACACACGGAAACAATGCTTCAGCGGTTGTTTCAAATTCAATTCATTATTCAGCGTATTATTTATCACAAGCAGGATGTGTATGATTTTTGTGTTGGATCGGTAACTTCTTGTATCATCGAATGTGTTGTACAACATTTTGTGCAGAGTAAAATTGTTTATAAAAAGCAGGAAGAAAAATAGCTAGCAAAATAGCGGTGATAATACATACCAAAAATAATAACAAAGGAAGAATTAACATGAAAGTAAATATGAAATATATAAAATAAAATACATGACGTCAGCAGCGTCCGAAATGAACACTTAGATGCCACCAACCAAAGACGGATAGATATGACCACAAATAACATTCAGGGTTAATATTAAAACACTCTCTTAGATGGTAGGTTTTTTCCACTCTGGGAATCTGGACCCTGGAGGTCAGCATGTAAGAACCAAATTGCAAGAGAAAGAGAGACATTGCACCCACCTTTGTTTGGAGTCTCACATTTCCCCTTCCCTGCCGACTGGGCCAGCTTCTTCTCCAGCTTGTCCGCCTGGGCCTTCACGCGAGCTTCCTCTCTCCTCTTGCGGACCGACTTCACCGGCTCGGCCAGCAGACGCACCTGGCGGAAATAGCACAAACAATTTAGCAATCGAACCTGTAATAATTACCGTAAGTACGGGCAGGCCTTCCATCCACTGTGGCTATTGTCGCTTCGGCTCTGAACCTAAACCCAGATTTAGCAGCTGGCGTTTCTGTTTTTCTCAATTTCTTCAAACACTTAAAGGGAAATTTCAACATCATCGGTGTGCGTGATCTGAGAAAGTCTTTGAATAATGTATTGAAACTGAAACAATTTTGTTATGAAATGCCTAAGATCGCAGCACAATTCATTTCAGGGTCTATTTTACTACTAACAATGTGTTTATAATTGTTAAAGATTTCTCACACGCTATCCTGCTTGGTCTCTTCCTTATGTGCTCAAGTGTGGGATTTTTCCTATGAGTTCACCCTGAGAATGCCTCTGGATGTAGACGGCAGTAATTACATTGGCGTTTCCTCTTTCTAAATGGCCAGTCAATTAAATGGAGTTGCATTGCAGTAGACTGGGAACCAGATGAATCTGTGAGCTCATGTTTCATTTGCTCTGGCATATGTGTCCGTCCCGCCTCAAGTAGGCTACAGAGAGATTTCCAGAAGTTAGCCTGGGTCAGGCCATCACAACCGTTGTCTTATAATGGTCGGGTTTGATACGATATCGATACAGAGGATTGCAAATCGGAGGGCCATTGAGGCATTTTCATAACCAACCAAGATGGCTGCGGCTGATGTGTCTCCCATTTTTTAACTCTGATTGGGTGTAGGTCTGTTCAAATGTGTCCAGAGGCGCTTTGGTCCGCGCCCGTTGATAACACGGAACACAGAAGAGGTTCCAGACTAATACGCATTTGCAAATTGGTCTGGCAATGTCGGGCTGGCATTACGCTGGTTCTTAAACAGAACCCCTTTAGTTGTTCTTCGTCTGCAGCTGGTTGCACCAGCAGAACGTAAAGTCCCACTTAGGCTACGTTGAACGTAAATCGCCTTTACACTCTACAAAAATCGTTAAACGTTCGACTTTACACTCTACAAAAAAAATAGCAGTTGCACCAAGCCGATAGTTTCAACACTAAGTTATAACTTATCTTTTACACCTCCCCTCTAGCTGGTGTAAGTTCCATTCTAACGATAAAGACCGTTAAATACGTTAAAAGATGGCTATTCGTTTTGAGCAATGGGAAGAGGAGTTTCAACGCGGTTTGCGCCGGGAACGGATTGTCCGTGACCGTATCGATCCATTTCTTCAGTATGATGATATTGATTTTATATGCGCGATTTTGGTAGGTAGAGGCTAACTCAGACAAAAGCTCACGACCCACAACGAATAGCATACAAAGCATATTTATTATAAAATCCGCCATCAAATAGCTTAACCTCACGCCTATACCGTCCATGTAAATTTTAGAGAATAAATGACTGAAACTGTTTTGTTTGCCCTCTCATTTGGGTGCTACTGCTAACGCGTCTTCACTCGGATAAGGTGGAAACTTGCCAGTACTTCCTGTTTACATTGTTGGCTGTCAAAGATTGGCTTGAAATTATCTAAACGTCATTAAAAGCGACACTGGTACAATTTACGCACTACTAGTAACGTTACAACTTAAGTTATGGCGGTGCAACCAAAATTTAGAACACCTTTAGTTTGAAACTAGCTACGTCGAGCGTAGGGTTAAGGCAGACTTTACACCCGAACTTATGATCGGCTTTACTTCTGCTGGTGCAACCGACTGCAGGAGTACACCGTCGAGCTACCCCTGAGCCCGGACACCTCGACGGCAAAAGTCCGGCGGGGGTAGCTCGTGGCAGTCCGGCAGCTCAGCTCCGGGATAACAATCCCTTTCTCCTCCCTGTCTTCTCCTCCAGACTGCTGCCGAAGCTTCGGATTGTACTCCCGGAGCTGAGCTGTCGGTCTGCCGCCGAGTTCCCCCCGCCGGAGCTGCTCGTCTGCTGGTCCACAAAATCGTAGCTATGCTCTGGTTGGAGGGGGTGCCGAAACTGACTCGCTCGTTTGTTAACTGTACGCGGGGTACTTTAAAAAATGCATAATATCTCACTCAAAAAATCATGTACAGACTTATTTCAAAGCTTGCATGCCTGTTGGAGCACCAGAGGCTCAAAACCACACCCCAAATCCCAGGAAAAGTGTTGTTTTCATAATATGTCGCCGCGGTAATATTTCCCGCTTGACATATGTTGACTTAAACCATCCCATTTTATAAATACACTAAAATCACGTAGAAATGCAAGAGCTTAACTGTGGAAATAGTAAATTAACGTGCTCCAAGGAAGTACCCCGTCTTCGTTTTGTGGATATACATAACATATAATACGAGACAGAACAACAAATGTTTCCTGCTTTTTATTCGGATTTCAAACAGGTGGTCTGCACCTAAACTCACGCTCACAGCATAACACGTCATAAGGTCAACAGAGCCGGTCAGTAACAACCTGGACTATAGCTGTACTGTACTGGACTAGCTCACCTAGCATCACAACAGGCCGTACCTTTCTGAACTGACCATCAGCTGTCCCACCAGCAGGCTCCATTTGTCCTTACTGAGACTCGTGTTTGGGCTGTTCATCCATCATTAACAATTATTTTCAAAAGGGTATGTAGATTAAGCTTAATAGCTTAATCTACATAAGGGTATGAAGAGCAATGTATTACAGGAATCTTATTTTCCTTTGCACAAAAACATACTTTTTTATTCGATTGGTGATCATGGTTAGTGGTTACAAGTTAATTATTTTGCTCTCTTGTCATAGTCGTGACATCCACACAAAGATCAAAACATTGGTGTGTAGGCTACATTCCAGGATCTGTGCTTTCGAAAAATATTAATAAATGTGTCAGTTCTAAACTAACCAAACACTACTGATTAGACACTAAAAAACATTTGGTAATCTTTCAGACAAAATGTCTTAGTTGTCATGGCAACGTTCATCAACAACCAGGGGTGGGCTGAGTAGATCTGTCCGAGTTTCCTTCATGCGTCAGAGGAAAGGGGGTGTTGTGACACCGGGCTCATTTGTTTATGTTTCGTACTGAGACTTCAGTCAGACTGTTTGGGGGGTAAATCACAGATTCATTTCGAGCACCCCCTTGGTCCATCCAAGTACCCCCGGGGCACTCGTACCACTTCGTTAACCGCTGATGTATACAGAAGCTAGCAGATCAAAGAAAAAGTGTTCTATAGAGAGGTGGAAAGGCCCACCTCCCCAAGCTGATACTGGGACAGACTCTTCTCCTGCTGTCCTTTGAAGTTGAGCTTGTTGAACTCGCTGGTGATCTCTGAGAGAGTCTTGCCTTTGGTCTCAGGGAGAAAGAAGCCAACAAACATGGCAGATAACAGGCAGACCCCAGCGAACGGCACAAAGCAATACTGGCCCAGGAAACTCTGCGGTAGGACAGACGATAAGGCGGATAAGACAGAAGAAAGATATGTGTTTATGTGCGTGTGTATATCTGTGTGTATGCGCGTGTGTATCTGTGTGTGTATGTCTGTTTATGTTTGTGAGTATCTGTGTGTATGCTTCTGTGTATATGTATGTATGCGTGTGTGTGTGTATGTGTGTGTATGTTTGTGTGTGTGTATATTTGCGTTTGTGTGTGTGCATATG